>WOVY01005184.1:0-117919 GCA_013436015.1 Rhipicephalus annulatus | reverse complement strand
GTATGGCTCTTGATTGGATCATGGATGGCTCTAACTGCTTTCATTACCATTCAGACTACAACTGCTTGAAAAATAAATGGGAAACACTTGAAAATGTAGGTGGTATGTCGTTCATCTTTCTATATTCACTGTACACTGTCATATGATTGCTGTCTTTTCTTGTGTCATTTGGGGTGAATATTTCTAGGTAAAGGGAGCATCTGAACGATGTCTGTGTGCATTGTAGGAATATTTGCCTTTATGCTGCCTCACGCTGTGCTCTTTTCGTTATGTTAAGTATATTGTCACGTGCGTTCTGCGAGAAAGACGAAGGCGACAGTGCATACGCGATCTGCATGCTTTTATGTAGAACGCAACAAGAAAGACGAGGAACTCTCTGGCGCGCGGTAAATAAAAAGACCGACCCGCTGCTGCTTTGTCACCATCTTAAAATACGACCTATGTCTTCACGTCGCGACAATATGAAATGTGTGCCTGCCCACTGGTCTGTGTATGAGTCGTATTATTGCACAACCTGCAATTATCTGCCCTCACATTCCCAGTTATGTAGGATGAGGAATCCAGCACAGGTAAAGGAAAAAATTGGCGAATTGAGAAAAATGTAAAAAAACTGGAATAGATCGTGAAGCGTGGAAGCTTGGGCAAGTTGGTAGGACATAACTGAATGCAGGAACAGCGCAACCTACAAATAGTTACTTCGTAACTACGGAAGCGAAAGAAACAAGGACAGAAAAGAGCGCTGACTTTCAACAAAGATTTAATATCGGAGTGGTTACATATATAGGCGAAAAATGAGAAAAATGGGCATGCGTAAAAGGGTGCAGGAACAACTACTGCGATACATTGTCAGCAAAATTTTTGTCTCTTGTTGAATGGGCTGAGGAAACAAATGCATATGTAACTTAAAAAAGGTCGAGATACGCAATCTCCTTTTGCAACAACGCCCGATGGGCAACTAAACATTTACCGCCAAACTTGTTTATTTGATAAGCTTCATTATCTCACGCGTGGCCTGCGAGTTGTGCTTGCTTAAAACCTCGCAACGCTCAAAAACTGTTCCTGCATTCAGTTATGTCCTACCAACTTGCCCAAGCTTCCACGCTTCATAACTTCATTTCTAGTACAACGGGCCCTTTTTTTCTTGCTCCTTTGTTCCTCCCAGTGTTTTAATAGGTCGTATCGCCATGGCTGTTTGCAAAGCTAGGTCCTTCGCATACTGCATCCGTGTCAAGGTCTTGCCTGCAGAGGTGGCGTTCCTTTGTGCTGGCTTCACTCCTTCGCTTGGACATGGTGCTCGCATTTGCAAGATTTTGCGTTCAGAATGGCTGCGCCAGGCTCGCCTTTGCCGCGAGAGCCTCTATCTGCAGCTACAACGTTCAGAAAGGCCCTCTACTGCCAAGAAGAAATGGCGCGAGTTCTCTGCCTTGGCTGACAGCACGACGGAATTTATGTGGCAACACACACTCCTCCTCAGCCTACGAGCTGTCCCTTCAAAGAAGCCAGTCTTGCCGAAGAACCGGGTACACATCGTTGGTGATGTTGAACTTCCTGAAAAAGTGCATGATGTCTTGGGACTTGGACCAAAGTTTGCTGTTGAACCTCGAAAACACCACAGGAGCTACTTACACTCGTACGGCAAGTTGCTCGACGCGCACCCCGGAATGCGAGATGAACAGGTGTGTTTTCTGATGGTGTGGACGTTTTAACACACTGTAGACCACCTAGCAGTGCAGTGCCCACTAGAAATATTGTATCCTTCTTAAAAGCCCAGTCCTTAGCTCTTTAACCATCGGACAAAGAAGGTGGCTTTGCTGTTTTGCCTTCCCTTTTGTTTAAGGACAAAGCCACCATGGCTATACACTCTGTTTTTAAACCCAGCCACTCTTCTATAGCAAAAACTAAGTTGAAAGCGAAAAGGCTTTGTAGCTCTCTCGGCCTAGAAAAAGTTGCTAAATGTATTGACAAATCCAAGAAGCTAAGTCTTGACATCCTTTTTACTGCTAAGACCCATAAGATTGACTGCCCACTACGGGTTATAGTTTCTGAGAACGGGACCTGGCAAAAACAGGTCGCCTTGTTTTTTAAAGAACAGCTCAACCTTTTAACTATTGACGATCCTTTCCTGGTAAAAGACTCTGAGGCAGTTATTAAGTTTTTAAGGTCTAATGACAAAGGACTGAAGGCTTTCTCAATAGACGTGAAAGATTTTATATTATTCACTTCCACATAACGAACTGCTCCAGTGCTTAGAAGAATGCATTGATTCGTTTGGGTCGATAAACTTCCAGAATGCGTCAGGTATGCCAGTTCAAGGTTTTCTGGAATTGCTTTCATTTTATTTAAAGTCAACGGTTGCATCTTGGAATGAGCAACATTTTATTCAAAAAAGCGGCGTTTGCATAAGTTCCTGTTTGGCACCAGTCCTGAGTGACATCTTTCTCGCGCATAAGGACCGCCACATTCAAAAAGATCTCGACTTGTCTCTCGTTGTGACGGTCTGTAGGTTTGTTGATGATTTCATTGTATTTATTGATTGTTTGAATACTGTTTTTGAAGTTGTTGTCCATAGTCTTCTAGATTTGTTTAAGAAGCACTTGTTTCCTCTTGAACTCGCGCATGAGTTACCGTCTGCAAATTCGATTAGGTTCTTAGACTTAACACTCTGTCTTAAAAGTACTCATTTGTGCTGGCTGTTTTCACCGAGAAGTGGTAAACCCCTTTTACCTTTCCACTCAGCTCAATCGAAATTGGTGAAAAGGGGTATCATTAAAGGTTGCCTGGTAAACGCTCTCAAGAGGTCATGCCCACACTCGATGCAGTGCAGTTTCAAAGCACAGGTAGAGCGCCTATTAGGCGCCGGTTACTCGAGCGCCCTGATTTCTGCTGTTGCGGAAAAACTTTTGAAGCAAATTAAAAATGAAGGAGGGCGATCTCAGCCTCAAAGCGCGTCTGTTCCCATGAAATATGTTGCAGTTCCGTATCTGCATAACGTGTCGCATCGGCTGAAAAAATCGGTAAACGTGCTGGTGTCACTGTTATTTTTTCCGCCCCAGAAAAGCTTGCAAAGCTTTGTAAGCTGGTGAATAATCCAGCTGCTATTAAAGGAAGATGCACGTGAAACACAGAACGCGCTTTGTACCTTGTGTTATTGGTGTCGTATTATCTCATTTCCGCTTTCGTGCGGAATGGTATACATAGGGCAAACCGGAAGGTGCCTTAATGACCGTGTAAGAGAGCACAATAACAATGTACAACAACGTAGTTCAAAGGACACCTCGGAATCCACTGCAGAGACTGCGGCTGCGTGCCAGTTTTTGAGCGTTGCGAGGTTTTAAGCAAGCACAACTCGCAGGCCACGCGTGAGATAATTGAAGCTTATCAAATAAACAAGTTTGGCGGTAAATGTGTTAGTTGCCCATCGGTCGCGTTGTTGCAAAAGGAGATTGCGTATCTCGACCTTTTTTAAGTTACATACGCATTTGTTTCCTCAGCCCATTCAACAAGAGACAAAAATTTTGCTGACAATGTATCGCAGTAGTTGTTCCTGCTCCCTTCTACGCATGCCCATTTTTCTCATTTTTCGCCTATATATGTACACCACTTCGATAATAAATCTTTGTTGAAAGTCAGCGCTCTTTTCTGTTCTTGTTTTTTTCGCTTCCGTAGTTACGAAGTAACTACTTGTAGGTTGCGCTGTTCCTGCATTCAGGAATAGATCGATTAATAAAAGTGCTGGGTATATCTAGCACAAATGTCACAAAGTTGCAATTTACAAACAATTAAAACTTAGAAGCGAAAATCTACTTCAGCACAAAATTGCTATGTTAGCCTTCAGATAAAATGTCAGAAGGTGAGGGGGGGCGTGGGGGTTCGGACGTCGTGCGGGGGCGCGCACATGAGGCCCGGCCGCCCGGCCGCAGTAGGTTGCCGAGCCCCTGTTTGTGACCCCTGTCACATCGTGCCGGCGCTGCTCTAAAGGAGTAGCGTTTCGGGGGGGGGGGGGGGTGGTAATGAGGTTTTTGTCTGTTTGTCTCGACCTACATGTCTGTAACCTCGAGATTGATGGCTGATCGTCATCAGCACGCCTACTTGAATAATCTGGTTTTGAACGTGTGCGGGAACGTCGTTTTCTAAGAAACTGAAGCGCGGGGCACGTTCAAGCACGGCGATGTCACGCAGAACGCACCTA
This sequence comes from Rhipicephalus annulatus, assembly GCA_013436015.1. Taxonomy (NCBI): domain Eukaryota; kingdom Metazoa; phylum Arthropoda; class Arachnida; order Ixodida; family Ixodidae; genus Rhipicephalus; species Rhipicephalus annulatus. The sequence goes on along the minus strand of WOVY01005184.1, from coordinate 113,730 downwards.
GGGCAGATGGAATGATCGCATGCTAGATACGGCAGCTTAAACGAATATCAACAATGACGCAGATTAAGGCCCTTCTGTGGAGTTTCTGGCGTCCACGACCGCAACCATGGAACTCATGCCGCTGCAGAACAGAACGTAATAGTGCACGTACTTCGTTTAAATTGAACCCGCAAGGGCAAAAGTGTACGTTTTGTGTCGTCTGCTGATGTAGTCGCCATCGAACACCTCTGTTTCGCCGAACGGTTGCCAGCACTTCGCGAACATCGCGTCGGCCAATCAGCGTGTTCATGCATTCCGCTCGTGCGGCCCCACCGTCAACAGCCTCCGTCTCCAGACTGGCTGACAACCGGAACGGTCCTGAATACCGGAGCGGAACCGGGCGTGCGGCCGTACCGTGTTTAGGCCATGACTGATGAGCCGCCGACACTCAAAAAAAGAACCAGATGTCCAGTCATGGCCCCTCGGAGTGCCTAGATCGCGACTGCCGGTCGACAAGGCATGGGTGGTCGGCCCGAGCGGTGAGATGAGTGACTCGTTTCACCACGCACAAGCAAGATTCGCCGAAGGAGGCAGCATCGCCGGGATCATACACGTGTTTGTATATGTGTATGTTTGGGGGCGGTGCCAGCATAATGACACTTGTGTGTGCAGCGGGACATGTTATTGGAAGTGTGGCAGCTTGGGCTAGTTGATATGGCATGACGATAGTTATAACGCGAAAACAAAACGATGACACAGAGACATTCATGTCCTTCTTGTCTCTGTGTCGTCGTTCTGTTTTCGCCCTATAACTATCGTCATGCTATTGGAGTTGCATGTGTACGGACCTCTTCCACGATCTATCGATCTGGGGAGATGAGACTGTATTTATTCAGCTCTCGCGGGCTGCGTAGGGTGGTTCACGGAGTTTGTTAAATAGACAGCCCTTTGCGATATAGAGCTTTAATGTAGAGCTTCGGGCCAGAGAGCCCGTGCCATGTAAATAAACCCTCTCTACGAAGTTCAACCTGCTCCTGCCTCGACATCTTGATCCAGGATCTCCGGTGCCGCAAACCCCGGTCACAACATGGCAGACGTCGAGGCTCTAGCCTGACCGTTACCAGGCAGGCCTGGCCGGGTAAAGTAGTTTTCACTGGGGGCTCGGGCCTGAAGTTCTATGCTAGGGGCTGGGCCCGGGTCTAAGATGGGGCTCTCAATTTGCTGAGTTCTTGAGATCGTTCTAGATACGTTGTGCTGTGGCAGCACTAAAAACAACGGCCGGACTCTGCGGTCCGGGCATGGTTGTCCATACCTTTTGTATGTTCCACGTATTGTAACTAAAAAAGGCGCCTCTTTCATGGGGCAAGCCATTGGAGAAGTTTTATGATGGACAACTACTGAACTTCTTTTCTAGCATATGCGGCTACCTGATGAACTAGGTGCTTATATAGTAAATCTCTATATACGTGTCTTTATTGCTTGCATTTGTTACTAATTTTAATCAGGAATGTGATTTAAAATCGCAGTGATAAATGTAATAATAAACTCATATAATAAATATATACCTATTACTAATCATCGATAGAGCGATCACAGAGCTCAGAGGCAGGGCAATGTTGTTGAAAGTTCTTGAAGTCCACTAGACGAAAGGCCTGCGATTATAGTCTTGTGAAGAATCGCTATGTAGACACGTTCCTTTTCCGTGACTCTGTCATGGCTCTCAGTGGTCATGTGACGGGACTTGGACATCCACAGCCCACATTGTTAACATCTGAGCTCTCGTCGTGTCCCTCTGTATGATGCGAGAGCTACACGATAGTGTCGCAGCCGCGTAGGAACGTACAGTAATAGCATTGGTCCATTAGGCAAGGGATGGGGGCAAAGTATATTCGCTTGACGACATATCTGGCTTGAAAGAACACAGTTACGATTTCCTTACCGGATGATGTCCCCTTACTTCGAACTTGATTGATATGTGGGGTTTAACGTCCCAAACCACTATATGATTATCAGAGACGCCGTAGTGGAGGGCTCCGGAAATTTCGACCACCTGGGGTTCCTTACCTGGAACTGTAAGCATGCAATCAGTTAGCGCCGAGAAGCTTATTCGCTCCTTGACTTTAAAGAATGAAACGAAACTAGAAAACAGATCGGTATATCTCCATCGAGGTCCGGCTAGTAGTACTACCCCCCCCCCCCCCCAAGTGCAATAATAGGAATATCTAGGGTTTAACGCCCCAAAATCAAGATATCAGAGAGTTTTAGTACTGCGGAATGGTGCTACGTACGCATCACGCAAGCGCCTTGCGTTACGTGGCGTCGTTTGCCACTATTCGGCTTTTAGTACGCCGTAATACCCGCGTACGTAACGAGCGTGAAGCGTGTTGTACCATTTGGTAGATGAAAATAGAAGTACGTGTTGTTGACAGCCAATGTGAGCCAATCCAAGAGTTATAGCCAGAATATGGCCATATTTTAATCCACAGAGCCGGTCGGTGCTTGCCTTCGATGCCGTCAATTTGCAAAACGAAGTCTCACGCTGTCGCGAACTTGTTCGAGAGCGGCGCGATCAGCTCATACGTACGCACGCACGCATCTCATGCGTGCGTACGTAGCGGCTGCGTACGTAACGCGATACGTGCGCGTTGCGGTCTGCGCACGCGCACTACGCAGAACGTGGCGTCCTTACGTACGCAACGCCGCCACGTACGCAGCGTACGCAGTACTAAAACTCTCTATCATTAGGAGAGACACCGTACCGGACGCTTGGGAAATTACGACCACCTGGTGTTCTTTACCATGCACTGACATTGCACAGTACATGGGCCTCTACCATTTCGTCTCCATCTATATGCGACTGCCGCAGCCTGGATCGAATGCGCGCCACCTTCGAAGTCAGCAGCCGATTACCATAACCACTGCTCCATCGCGGCGGACTACCCGCGTGTTCCGATCAATGCATGCATCATTAGAGCACAAAAGTAATACAAACGGCTCATAATAGGTTTGTTCAAACTTTCGTAAAAGCTGATTTGTTCATCTCTTATATGGCGACACCTTTTAACGTTCCAATTGCCTGTAGGAGCCCGACTCGCATCGGCAGTTTGTCACGGCGCGGCTCCCTCTGTACGTGACGCTGGCTTTCCCGGCATTTGTCACAGCCATGGAAGATGCGGCCCCTCGATGGATGAGCGTGGAGTAGCGCTCAATGCTGGAGCTGAGCTTCGCCTACGGGCCGGCTATGTGGTCCTAACGGCCTCTGCACACGCCATCCACGCCGAAGGAGAAGGTTTGAGTGACTAGTGTTTCCCTAGCTCGCGATGGCAGGCTCAGCGTCCACTCGATCACTAAAGCACTCTTCAACGTTAAGTGTCGACACGACCGAGAAAGGTCACTTTTCTTTCTTTTTTCAGATCGTTTGTGCCGGAATACTACCGTTATTTCCGTCATGTTGCGCGTGTGGCTTTAATTTGAACTTGCTGTGAGAAACACTTGACGTTATTTTATCAAAACTTGCAAGTGCCGTGCACCACGGCATCAACGTGCGCACGTGGGGGAGGGAGAAGAGAGGGGCCAAACTACCTAGGGGGGGGGGGGGCTCAAAGTTTACGGCTTAGTATTTACTGAGGGGCGGACAAGCAACCCATTAGTGAATACTTGTACTTCATGCAATCCGAAGCCAACCGGCTGCGCCGAAGCAGCACTCTTTGATAAAAGTATAATGCAATGAAAATAAAAGCTGCAGAGCGCCACACCCCGAATTCTCGGCAAGTCTTGTTGCTTGCGTGATATTACCGGAAAAGGTTGCGTGTTTGGCCGACACTACTGTTAGCTTCAAAACTTGACTTGTAACGGCTGACTTCGTGATGCCATGCTCCCGAAGAGGCCCTCGCAATCCGAACTGCAGAACGAAAAGGGCAGCAGCAGTCACGTGCTTTTGCAGGTGCTTTGGGGTTCCTTGATGACGCCGTCGTCTGAATCGCCAGTAATGTGACCGCGTTGTTGAGAGCGAGCTAGAGTTCCTAATGTGCGTTTTTATGAAGCTGTTGCACTTCAAAGACGATGCAGTGTGTTAGAAGCCTACCGTGAGCGTTGGTCTGCACGGGAGTTCAGTTCATATCACCTGCGGTCGAAAGCGGTATTTTTCGAAGCTCGCGACCACTTCTCCGAAAATGGCTGGCGCCGCAGCTTCTCTGTTTTTCTTTGCCACTGGGCTGTTGCGTGTCTCAGTGATGGAAGGCTGGATTCCATAACGAGAACGGCAGTGCATACGGCTCTCAGTGCGAGGGCGGCGGTGAGTGGTTCTCGGCCATGATGGTCCCAACTATCGAAACGCAGTACGTGGCCTGCTGTGCTCGCCGGAGCTTGCTGAGTCAGGAATTGCAAAGTTGCTGGATATGTATGGCGATTTATTGTTCGAATGATCGTATCCTGTTTGCTTTTTGCACGCGGTAACCTCATCTTGTGCTGCGGCGAACGATACTCGTGCTCACCTGTCATGACGCACACGGGCTAAGAATGATTCGGAGGCGCTTCTGCTGGCTGATTAGCAAGAGCAAATAACATTTCACTGTTACTTTTTGTTTCGTGCACCAAAATTACGGTATCGAAAGAGGAAAACAGCCTGCCCATGGTGATTATCCGGCCGATTCGTGCCATTGCTCTCTTGCATTCAGCGGACTAAACATGAAGTGCAAAGCTGAAAGTGTATTGTAGATGCACAATATTGTTGTGGATGTATTTACTACTTTACTTTTGAAAAATAGTCGATCAGTCAAGATGGCGGCTGTTGCATACGCGTGCCAGTGGTTGGCACTTAACGCCGCATAGAGATAGCTGCAACATCCATCTCCGGTGGCAATAAGCGCCGTCCCGGCGATATTTAGCAGGTGTTGGACGAGCCGTCATAAAGCTGCGAATCACACACAGCGAGTATAGCAGCACGTTTGCTTTTAATCAGCAGTAAAAATTCCCCCACCTTTCCGCAGGGAATTGTGAAAAAATGAGAATGTCTAGCATGCTATACATAACGGCGTTTCACATGTGAGAACCAAGCTTTAGAAGAATAACGTTTTTTTTCACTCAGTGCAGCCAATAGCGCTGTTACACGTGCATGGCGTTTTTCTGTCGCGAGAAACGCGATAAGCGTTTCCATTTCTAGTAGCTAGGTTGCACGGTTAAATAATAAAACACTCGCTGAACGACTTATCGACGCGCCTCAAGTGTCTCCCTTTTGGGCGCCTGTTTCAACGAACGCTTCCTACATGCGTTCGTAATCACCTCAGGGCTGTTGCCACCGCCTTCAATACAGCACAAACGCGTTGAGAACGCGGTGTTTTCAGGCTGTGCAGCACAAACGCTACAAATGCGTCTCAAGCGCACTGCATTGAGGTGGCGGAAAGTCACGCTCAAGTTAAGGAGGTAGGGGCTCTGATTGCTAGGGGAGAAAATAAGCGCGTGCGCCAGCAGCGTCGTGGTGGTCGGGCGAGACTGTTATCACTACAAATCCGTTAAGGGCGGAGCTTCGCTTTGATGACGTAAGCATCACTTTTTTTTCCTCTGTTGCGGCGTGGTGCTCACCATTCTTTTTTTTTTGCGCGCTTTCTCTCTCTCTCTCTATCTTTCGGTTTGGTGCGTCTTCCGGGGGTGACGTTTGGCGGCGTAAGTGCCATTTGTTTACGGCGTGCGTGCGGTGATTGCGGCTTGTTCTGCTCTGTTCTGTCGGTCTGTTCTGTTCGCGGCGTGCGCTGTTGTGTTTCGCTTGTGGCCGAAGGTGTGATGCAACAATGCACGAGCCTTCAGACCAACAGAATGAGATAGAAAAGTACCTCCAAGGGTTACATCGTCATGAGGATGGGTACTCCCGCGGCTGGCTTTAGTAAGATGACTCTGCATGTGCGGACATAGAGCGACCTGAAGAAGTCTAAATATAAGAATGTATAAATGGATTCTTTATGTGTCTCTGTGCGCTTTGATTTAGCATCCAAAAACGCAGAAGTAATTTCAACCAGGACCTGCACTGTAATACGGTAAAAAGCTTGGTGGTGACACATCAGCATCTGATATACAGAATTCAATATCAGGCCTGTACCCTGCTCTAAATGTCTAATTCGCACTTCTAGCAGGAAGACCGATATCACACACAGCCATGTCGCAGCATGGAGTGCAGCCCGGCTGCACATATGGTGTCTCGCGTCACCCACGATTGCCTTTTCAATGTTCAAAGAAAATAAATGTGCAGACACGTACAAAACAACCAACCAAACGGAGCTATTACAAGAATTCAAAGCATTTATTTCGAGAGCATGGTGGCAGTCTCGTTTGTTTGTTGTTTTTTAGTCAAGATTAGTTTGTGTGCAACGACAGCAGCGTCAGCAGCAACATCAACAGCTAGTCCTGTAAACAGCGGCGGCACCTGCTTTCTTCATGGTGGTCCTGGATACAACGGGAATAGTTAGGGTTACGGCATCGGCAGCCATCAACCGAAGCTCGAGAGGAGATGGCCATAGCTTTCGCAGTACTCTACAATATTTCGGACGACACCCTAATTATTAGCGATTCTAAATAAGCGATTTGGAGCTATAATAAAGGCTGGGTGCCTTAGGAGGTGGCTCGCATGCTTAACGCCAGGGCACGGCCAGTCTGGAGGCGCGCGCTCGCTCCCTTCTTTTACGGCCTGCGCACGGGGGGCTGTTGCTACCTTTGGCGGCAACTTCGTGGGGGCGCTCCGAGCCAACCCACTCCCGGCCGTTGCGGACGCTTGTGCGCGCAGGGAGCGCTTGGCTTCCGACTTACCGTGGCGCTTTCTGAAGTTACTCTACATGGTATTCATGATACCAATGCGATATAAACATGGTAGCAAGTATATATGATGACTCTGGTCAATTCCGCTCTTCAGAAGTGGTGGCGCAGGCCACTCATACGACCGCTTCTGTTGCTCGGCAGAGCATCGACGCGGTTATAACACAGCCTTTTCTTTAGTTTCCTCTAACTTCGAAAATATGTAAGAGGATGAACATTGCACTTGGCTGAGCAAACGGTTTAGTTATGGTTTTGGAAATGTTTATTTCAAATGCACATGCCGGCCGTCGCTGTACCTGAAAATAGCGAAATTGCACATTTTTTGTTGAAGGCATCCTAAATCGTGCTTTGTTATTGAAATAAATACTTCAAAAAAGTGAAAGTCACTGCATAATGGGGACGGCCACACCGGAGACGAAGAGTAAACATAAAAAAACATTCAGAGAATCCTTTCAATGAGAAACAGAATGTTCTCCTTGGTACTGCAACAATATGCGCATGGAGAACTGAAAAAAAAAACACTGCTGGTAAAACACTGTAGTGACAAACACAGTTTAAAGTAGTCACATCTGTCACAGCCTGAAATGCTTCCGCGAGGGCTTGTAAATGAAACCAGAAGGCCTGTCAAGCTGATCTGTTAACCTTTTTGTGTAGTTTACTAGAAGAATCCGGAGAATCTTTTCAGAAATAATATGAGCCAGCACTCTGGCGTGACTCTTGTCCACACCTTCCGGACAGTCCAAAAGTGGCGAATCTTCAAGGTATGGCTCAACAGTCAATTGCAGAGCCTCGAGGATCTTCGTTCGAGGAAGATATTTGACTGCTTTCTCGAAGAACGTCACAGTTGTGTCCAGCACTGATAGTAACTCCGGTTTCGGGTAGTGTAGATCATAGGCTTCTTGCTGACGGAGAAGTTGGTACAAAGGACTGTAAGTTTTATTTGTCGCCACTAGCATGGCGCAATATTCGCAACCGACATCACTGATGAGCTTGGAAATGTAACCAACTATATACACCAAGCCTGAATAGGCGACTGATGTCGGTGATCTGCGAGGAGGTTCTCGCAGAGCTTCAAGGTCCTCAATAAGATCTTCCGGAATAGACACCGCCACTCCTTCAATGTTTTCGTCACGAATGCCCTTGTCTTTTGAAGGTGGCGCCTTTTCCTTGACAATGTGCGTCAAAGCCGCTGTGACGGCTCTTGCGTCTAGCGCGTCATTGCCCCCGCACATTGCCCTCAGTTTTTCAAATAATGCCTCTATAGGATCACTGTTAAATTTCTTCGTGAGCACATAGTTTACTCCTTTTCTCAGAAGAAATCGTACTGTCTCCACTGTGGACTTTGTGGTGAAAAGCCGGGAAATAATTCTCTGCCATTTCGCGCATAGTTCCTCATCAACAGGAAATTGGTGAAATGACACGTTGGCAGTCTTTCCAGACCACGACTTGCAAAATGGCACACAACAGTACTCCATGTGCGCGCTGTGCGAACGCTCCACCAGAACACCAAGCACACACGAACTTCGCAAAAGCAGACAGGCACGAACACGAAAAATTCGTCGGGGAAACTCAGTGCGACACGTGTATCCAAGTGCAATGCGTACGGCAGCAAGCTACTTTCCCGAATGGCGCGACCTGGTGTCACACCTGTCCCGTTTATTAGGGAGGCAATCGCCGGGCTAATTCCAAGAGCCGAAGTATCGGCCCCCCGAACCGCACCACGAAAGCGTGGACAATTTTGAAGTGGTCCTTTTTGGTGCGCCAGCAGACGCCGGTCGTGGCCCAAAGAACAAGTCAGAGCCGAGAGTTGATAAACAAACAAATTATATTCTCAATACTGGCAGATCGAACACAATACGCAAAAATGCACACTCCACAATAGTTGCATACAATATGTCACCAATCAAACCAATCAATCAACGTACTACACAATACAATCAGCCACACTCAAAACAACGGACACAGACAACAATACGCACTACAATGCAGTCGCATGCATTGAACAACCAAGACACTTAAGGACTAGAGAGATAGAAAACCTATTCAGTCCAAAGTCCTTGGAACAAAAGTCTGAATGATACTCTTCCGAGAATCACTCACTCAAAGTCCAGCGTTGTTGTCGTTCCGTAGCTCTCGAAGTTTCTCTTCCAGGAAACCTCGCGTCCTCAAATGGCCACTCTCCAAGCTTCAAGCTTCTTCGCCGGAAATCCGTCGGCTTCACACACGCAGCTGTCGCAACGTGTCTTCGCTCGATAGCGGTAAACACACACTCTTGCCTGTAGCTCGAGTCGTCACCCACTGGTGGAAATCTTCTTCATCTCCGGCTTCGTCCCTACGGACCAAAAACCTTCGCCGACTACACGGCGGAATCCCTACGTGCTCTTGCGCTAACTTCCGTCTCCTCCTGTTCTGTCACTACGGGCAGAACCTTCGCCGACTCCACGGCGGAATTCCTACGCGCTCTGGCGTTAACTTCCGTCACCTCCTGTTCTGTCACTACGGGCAGAACCTTCGCCGACTGCACGGCGGAATTCCTACGCGCTCTGGCGTTAACTTCCGCCACCTCCTGCTTTCTCGTCTCGGCCGCTCGATTAAATACCTTCCGCGCCACCTTCCAGAAATCTCTCGTCCTTTCGTCGGCGCGATACGCAGCGAAGGCTGGAGAGAGGCGAGACGGTTTGTCAGCCCTCCGCGTCGGGTGACTCAGCTCGGCGTAGCCACGCCTCCTTCGTTCTGGAAATTTCTAGTGCTTGCCCGGCCGCCGCTGTGGGGTGAGGAGGTTCGTCTGCGAAGCCGTGCTTCTGCGGGGAGAGTGCGCGCCCGGGAGCCTTGGATGTTTGCTTTCTTTTTTTTCTTTTTACCTCGCGGCGTTTCTACCGCCCGTTGTCGCAAGGATTTGGCGGCGCGCTCTTTTTTTAGCGCTCGTTCTGTGACACTGCCCCCCACTTTAAGAATATTATCTCATAATATTCAAAACCACACAAACGAGCGCGAAAAGTCACCACACACTCTCACAGACTGTAACACCATCAGTCGCTCATAACACTTCACATTCACAATAGATCACGCAATACAATCTTACATTGTAGTTCAATTCCACAACACATGAAATATAGCCACAGGTACATGCCTACAACACTTCATCACACATTCCAAACAATACAAACGTACAAAGTTCTGTCTATACAACAATTATACAACACTTTACATCACATCATCGCACAGAACACTGACTCGCTCGACATCCACTTGAGACACAGGATAACAAGAACATTAACACAACATATGTCACTCAGCCCTGCCAGACACATTCTGATTCCACCTCAGCACCTATCCTGTGTGTTTCGAGCTGCGCTTGCGTCCTTTCTTGCGGTGCTCGCTCGATCTCTTCTTGTGTTTCCACGTTCTTTTTCGGCGAGCCCTTTCCAACGACGATATCTGAGGCGTCGTCTCAGCCATCGTTGTCTCTTCCGACACCGTTAACGCGTCATTACATTCGACGGGTCCTGTCTGTTCATTTACCCGCTTGATAATGCCTCTACATTTTGCCCATTTTGCCCGGCTGGCCAACTCCGTCTCCTTTACGCTGTCGGTCGGTTGAGGTCGTGTCGACGTAAGTCCGGTTGCTCGGCCGGTGAACTTACTCGACACAATCGTCTTCTCCTTCGCTGTCTCTTGCGCCGCAGCTTCACCTTGGGCTCTAGTGAGATCCGTCACGGGATGCTCCTCCCTTGTATCTCGCGGTCGCTGGGTTGGCGAGGGCTCTATCTTCGGGTCTTCTCCCAAACATTCTGGATCACTTGGCCCTCGCGCCCCGTCGATGTTTCCGATGACAAGGTCATACAGGGGGGTCGTCATGCATAAAGCAGTAACCTTCCCGCTGAAGTACGGGGTTTCAACCTCAATTTCTGCTTCGGGAAGCATCCGAACTGTACAGTCAATTAGGCAAACCGGTTTTGTTTTGCCTGTCAACTCACTTTCCCGTACCAAATTTCTCCGCATGATAACAGTGGAACTGCCGGTATCTCTTAACACAGTAACCTTTTTGTCCGCAACTTTTCCAGGCAGCGCTGGCATTCCCTTCGTGACACCGGTTGGCTGTTTTGACATTACAGCACCAACAATAGGAATTTTCTCCCCATTTTTCAATTCTACGAATCCATCAGTGACGGCATTATTATCAGATTTCGGTGCCGCTTGCACACAGGATACCTGGTGAGTTTGACTCACTCCGTTCCGACATGCATCTGCTTTGTGCCCAGCCTGACCACACTTAAAACATTTTACTGTCGTAGGGCTCGTAGAGATTGTTCGACAGTTTTTCGCGCGATGACCCACTCGGTTGCACAGAAAACATCGCGGAATGCTCTCTGGTGCACGCTTCTTTTCTTCGGGAGCCAATTTCTTCGAATAATCGGAACACTCCTTCTTGACCTTGGCCAAATTAGTTCCACCTTGTGCTTCCAAGAATTGATCAGCCAATTCAAGCATTCCTTCAAATGACTCAGCTTTCCTCTCTTTCAAATACAGTGACAGACTTGGGTGGCAACTAGTAAGAAATTGTTCTCTAATTAGCAGCTCTCTAAGCTCATCGTACTCCTGCGCTGTCCCTGAAAGTTCAATCCACCTGTCGAAATAATGGCTAAGTCGGGCGGCATACTGCGTAGCCGTCTCACCATCAGCTGGCTTTCCTGTCCGAAATCTGTCCCGGAAACCTTCCACGGTAAATCTAAATTGCTTCAGCAAAGCAGCTTTCACCTTTGCATAGTTGGCTGCATCGGTCGGCGTCAGCCTACCGTACACACTGAGCGCTTCACCACTCAAGCAAGTACTCAAAGCAGTTGCCCATTGCTGTTCTGGCCAATTCTGGCTCCTCGCAATCGTCTCAAATCTGTGGAGGTACGCGTCTAGGTCGTCCTTCCTTTCATCAAACGCTACGAGCAGCTTGCTTGGGTTCAAGCGGAAGCCGTGATCCTCTCGTTCGCTGCTTTCAACTCTAGCTTGGACGGGAGTTTCACTTCGCTGTTGCAAACGGAGCCGCTCGAGTTCCATTTCGTGCTGCCGCTGCCGTTCCCTTTCAGCCATCTCCGCTTCTCTTTCTTCTTTCAGCTGTCGCTCCCTCGCTTCTCTTTCTTCCTTCAGCTGTCGCTCCCTCGCTTCTCTTTCTTCTTTCGCCCTTTCAGCTGCCAGCTTTTCTCTCTCCAACTCCAACTTCAATTGTTGCTCTCTTTCTTCCTTCGCTCTCTCAGCTGCCAACCTCTCTCGTTCCAACTCAGCTGCTTTTTCTTCCTTGGCCCTCTCAGCTGCCAACCTCTCTCGTTCTAATTCAGCGGCTTTTTCTTCCTTGGCTCTCTCCGCTGCCAACCTCTCTCTTTCCACCGCCTCTTTCTCCTTCTGGCTTACCCACTTCCGTAGTTCGGCGCCGGAAAGACCCATCTTCTCACCAAGCGCAACTAACTTTTCGAGATCCATTGTGTCTCGCAACTCGCAAATACAACCTTGCCGCGTGCAAAAAGTATCTGCCTAAATCAGTCTATCGGAGCACTCCCCTGCACTCGTTAACGAGAACACTGAACAACACACAAAATCGTTCCGATAGCACTATCAACAACTCGAGGCTCTTTCTCACTACTTTGGACACACTGTGCACCAAAAGGTCCTGTCTCGCGGACGCCAGATTAATAGTCACACCTGTCCCGTTTATTAGGGAGGCAATCGCCGGGCTAATTCCAAGAGCCGAAGTATCGGCCCCCCGAACCGCACCACGAAAGCGTGGACAATTTTGAAGTGGTCCTTTTTGGTGCGCCAGCAGACGCCGGTCGTGGCCCAAAGAACAAGTCAGAGCCGAGAGTTGATAAACAAACAAATTATATTCTCAATACTGGCAGATCGAAAACAATACGCAAAAATGCACACTCCACAATAGTTGCATACAATATGTCACCAATCAAACCAATCAATCAACGTACTACACAATACAATCAGCCACACTCAAAACAACGGACACAGACAACAATACGCACTACAATGCAGTCGCATGCATTGAACAACCAAGACACTTAAGGACTAGAGAGATAGAAAACCTATTCAGTCCAAAGTCCTTGGAACAAAAGTCTGAATGATACTCTTCCGAGAATCACTCACTCAAAGTCCAGCGTTGTTGTCGTTCCGTAGCTCTCGAAGTTTCTCTTCCAGGAAACCTCGCGTCCTCAAATGGCCACTCTCCAAGCTTCAAGCTTCTTCGCCGGAAATCCGTCGGCTTCACACACGCAGCTGTCGCAACGTGTCTTCGCTCGATAGCGGTAAACACACACTCTTGCCTGTAGCTCGAGTCGTCACCCACTGGTGGAAATCTTCTTCATCTCCGGCTTCGTCCCTACGGACCAAAAACCTTCGCCGACTACACGGCGGAATCCCTACGTGCTCTTGTGCTAACTTCCGTCTCCTCCTGTTCTGTCACTACGGGCAGAACCTTCGCCGACTCCACGGCGGAATTCCTACGCGCTCTGGCGTTAACTTCCGTCACCTCCTGTTCTGTCACTACGGGCAGAACCTTCGCCGACTACACGGCGGAATTCCTACGCGCTCTGGCGTTAACTTCCGCCACCTCCTGCTTTCTCGTCTCGGCCGCTCGATTAAATACCTTCCGCGCCACCTTCCAGAAATCTCTCGTCCTTTCGTCGGCGCGATACGCAGCGAAGGCTGGAGAGAGGCGAGACGGTTTGTCAGCCCTCCGCGTCGGGTGACTCAGCTCGGCGTAGCCACGCCTCCTTCGTTCTGGAAATTTCTAGTGCTTGCCCGGCCGCCGCTGTGGGGTGAGGAGGTTCGTCTGCGAAGCCGTGCTTCTGCGGGGAGAGTGCGCGCCCGGGAGCCTTGGATGTTTGCTTTCTTTTTTTTTCTTTTTACCTCGCGGCGTTTCTACCGCCCGTTGTCGCAAGGATTTGGCGGCGCGCTCTTTTTTTAGCGCTCGTTCTGTGACACCTGGTCAGTGGCGTATCCGGAGGGGGGGGGGTGATATGCGTGGCCCCCCAAAAATACAATGCTCTGGCAGTGACGTATTGATTCGTACACCCGCATAAAACACTGAACATGCCACCGCTTGCTGTGCACCGGAATTTATCCAGATTATCTTTTTTCCACACCCTGTATCATAATAACACATCATCTGCGGGGTCGTATATATTACCGCCATGTCATAATTCTAGTCGCCCCGATCATGCTTACAAAGGTAACGCTATCTCAGTGGCTCGCCATAAGAATGAGATTACCCGTCTCATTGTAGAAACGAGCACAAGGACGCACTCGGTGATATCTGCATCAGCATGGCCATCCCAAAACCCCGATATGGTTATGAAGAACGCCGTAATGGAGCTCTCCGGAAACTTTGATCACCTGGCTTCTCTAACGTGCACCTAAATCTAAGAACCCGGGCCTCAAGCATTTTCGCCTCCTTCGAAAATAAGGTGGTCAGGTCTTAAAAAATAAAGATGGTTGTGGCTAGTAGCGCTGCGTGTGCGTCTTCTTTTTCTGAGTGTGGAGAAAGCCACGCTGTTCCCACACGCACATGTGCTTCCTTCACCGCTTCTTACAATCGGAAGAAGTAATTGGCAAGAGAAATTGGCCGGGTACAGCTAGTTTACAATACGAAGCCCATGCGGCGCAATGGGCTTTGGGGGTTGGCTCGCGATGCCCTCTCACGGAGCGCGCCGTCGTGACTGTATAAAAAAAGTTCTATTTTACTCCCCGTGGCTGCTTAGGCCGTAAAGAAAGGGAGCGCGCGCCTCCAGACCGGCCGTGGCCATGGCTGGGTACTTCGCTCCAGGGAAGATTACTGACGGGGCCCTCAAGTAGTTTCCCTCGCACATGGGCGACATTGCGATTAACAGGCACAGCCGTAAAACCAGCAGCCGCACTGCCAACAGCCAAAGACTAACCGGCATCCCGCACAGCAATAACAAGCACGCCCACCTCGGCGCGAGGCAACATAGCCGCCACGACGCAGCCACCACCGTGGTCGGGAGGAGCACCGGTGGATTCATGGCGTGTGGCACAGGCACCGCGACCACCGACATTACCACCCCCACCCCCACCACCGTGTTTGCGGCCACTGAAATTGTTGCAGAAGAAGCAAGGCAACAGAGGTGCGCCGACTGCTATGCAGAAGAGTTTCTTGCCACGTACCACGACGTCCTTGGGCACTATAGGAAAGACTGGAGGAAATTTCCGCCACCCACAGTGGGCCTGGACAGGCCGCAGGTGGTGGACCTAAGAAGGCTGCAGGCGGGCACGTTCACAAACCCCTACCATCTCTACCACCTGTGGCCCACGCTGCACCCGTGACGGGGTTGGTCCTACGCCACGTCCTGTCGCCGGTCCCATATGACGATGACAGCGTAGCTCTGGCCGCCTGAATTAGCCCTACGCTATCTTGTGTCGCCAACAAGAGCTATCGTCAGTGGTGCCCCGTCCTCAGACTTCTGCAACCGTGTCCTTTCCTGTCTTCTCCTTACTTCCGTCGCTCCCTGTCCCACCGCCTCACTCTCTTCTTTCTCTCTCTCTATCTCTCTACATTTTAATCGTATCCTTTTATTCCCTTCTCTACCCCCCTCCCTCGTGAGCTACTGTTGAGGTGTCCTCCCCCTGAGAGACAGTTACGGGATCACTTTTCTCTTCTTTTCTTTTAAAATCACCCCCCCTGACCTCGTGGCCTGGCTGCCCTTGGTGCACGCACGAACGCGCCGATATGGCACATACACTTTGGCAATGCGCAAGAAACAAAGATAGGCCACGAGAAAGAATGACGTCAATTGAGGGACCCTCCAAAATAGGGCGCCTTGCTAAGCGATAACAAGCCGCCCTTCTCAGCGAGGCCCTCAAAGACCAATTGTGGGCCATCCAGCGGGTCAGGGCCGTTGCCCAGTACATCAAAAGATGTTCCTGGAACGGTGTGTCTCTGACAGCCTAGCCCCGGGCACAGCAACAACCGTTCAAAAAATAAATTTCATTCAACTCAACTCAACTAGCATGCGGTCATCTAATCATGACTGAAACCGAAAAATAAAAGTCAAGTTATAATTACATTTATCAGAATTCCTGAAGTTCAGAGCGACGCTTCACTCAAATACACGTAAATTTGTGCCGCGAAAACTCTGAACCGGTGACCAGAACAATGATAACCCGATATTCAAAACTCGAAATCATTTCTGCAGCTCTAACCCTGTAACTAAAACATGCCGTTTTGCCATGTTGAGTCTCTGTTTGAAATTGAAACTGCATTTTTTTAATGCTATGTCAAGGCGCATAGTGACACATTGAGAAGCAATCGAAAGATCCTTACATTTAGACCTGTGTTCAGGTCTCTTATTGTCCGCACAGCATACCTCTAGTTATTGGCAGTCAAAGACATCTCATTAAGCTCGTCGTCTGACTTCAGCTAGCTTGTCTTCACGATAACGCATGCCGCGAACAGCAGACAGAACACGCTGCACGCACCACATGCACGCGGTGAGCAAACGGCGCTTGCGCCGCCAAACATAGAGTGAGAGGAGAGAGGGGAAAAAGAAAACTAGAAGTGTGAGCACCACGCCACAAAGGAAAAAAATGATGCCCAAGACATCGAGGTGAAGCTCCGCCCTTCTTGGATTTGTTGGGAAGGCAGTCTCACCCCAACCCGTTGTGGTCTATAGTGGCTAATGTACTCGGCTGCTGACCCGTAGGTCGCGGGATCGAATTTCGGCTGCGGTGGCTGCAGATTCGACGGAGGCGAAAATTCTATAGGCCCGTGTGCTCAGGTTTGGGCGCACGTTAAAGAACTCCAGGTAGCCAAAATTTCCGGAGCCCTGCACTACGGCGTCTCTCATAATCATATGACGGTTTTGGGACGTTAAACCCCACATAACAATCAATCAATCATCAATCGGCTCGTGCTGATCGCTTCCCTCTCGCCAGCGCCAGTTGCGCATGCGCGAGTCACCAAAGCATGACCGACCTTGCAAGGAGGAGTCCTCTACCCGTGCTTACTTCCAGCTTCAGAAAATGTCACGTAAGACATTTACTATCTGTTCCCTCCTCCATACAGGGTCTGAAGATCTCGCCAGTGAAATGGGCAATGATTGCTTATAGTGGAAAGCCAATGAGGCCATACACTATATCCATCGATAGCCAAGACATACCGTATGTCAGGACGCACATATTTATAGGCGTATTCACTGATCGAGACCACTGCTGGGACCCACATATGGCCCACGTAAAGAAGAGGCTGACAGACATTGCTAACTTATGCAAGTATCTTGGAGGAAAAACCTGGGAGACTCCAGTAAATGCAATGATGCAATTGTACAGGACGCTTTTTCTCTGCTATGTACGATACAGCTTGCCTGTGTTGACCAGTACCTGCCAAACCAGCAATCGCACTCTCGAAAGCATCCAGGCTATGTCTCTGCGAGCTTGTCTGGGGCTACCGCGATGTTCGTCAACAGCTGACACAATTGAGATCGCATATGACTACCCACTCTAGGCGCATATTGTAATGGAGGTGCTCAGAGCACACGTGAGTCATCTTACTCGTACCCCTGCCCATCATCTAGCCTCACTGCCAGAAGACCGACCTCGTGCCTCAGTTTGGAGGACATTCTTGACATATCGTACACGCATACCCACGGGATATACAACTCCGTCTGGATTTGCAACTCCCCCAATGTGTATCACACATCCACATGTTGAACTCACGGTTCCAGGCATACGGTCAAAAGCTCGGCTCTCATCTGCAGCGCTAAATGAGCTCTCTCTTATCTTGTTGTATGAGAAGTACAGTGAGCATAACCTTTTATATACTGACACTTCTACTAAATTAGATGGGTCTGCAGGGTCAGTGATCTTTCCTGCAACAGCGACAATGGCGAAGATTCGGTTATCTCACCAGACGTCATCGACAGCTGCGGAACTTGCTGCTCTACGTAGCACAGTTGAAGTCATTAAACACCAAGAAGCCAAGAAATGGAGTGGGTTCACGGACTCCAAAGCAGCACCACATTGTTTGGTGTTCGCCTTACGCCGGGGACCTCATGAACAACTATAGTGTTGGAAATTAGAGTTACTTCACCACCTCTTCGACGAAGGACATGAAATCACGTTTCAGTAGCTTCTAAGTCACTGCGGCATATTGGGCAACGAACATGCCGATGCAGCTGCTCGAACACCACACGAAGATGGTGAAGAAGAATCTATACCCTTTTCAAGGACTGATACTGCAATGAAAATCCGAAAAATCACTAATGAAAAAGTAAAATCCCTGTGGAACGCTGAGTGCTTCCACACGACCACATAAGCTGGACACGTCTCGTCGACTTCGGCCTCCATCCGGACTCTCTCGACTTGAGACAACGGTGCTTTGCCGACTGTGGCTGGGTGTCGCTTTCACCAACGTTTTCGTCTTTCGAATCGGCATGGAAGACAGTGCTGCTTGCGATCATTGCGGCAGCGATGAAACAACAGAGCGCGTTCTCTGTCACTGCCCTCGTTTCAGCATGCAAAGACGGCAGTTAGCTGCCGTCTTTGCAGTTAGCGTGCCGGTTTCCAAGCCCTTTAGGTTGAAGCGACGAATGATTGAAAGCGATTTAGAAGAGACAGACGCTGTATTTTTTTCTGGTATTTCACATTCTATTAAGGCACGCAGCTTGCATCAACATAACCTTTGTTATGCCGAAGTTGCTTTCGAGACGCACGAGCGCACGCATATATAGGAAGGAAAATAGGAGGAACAGAATGGCAGGGAGGTTAACCAGCCCATAGGCAGCCGGTTTGCTACACTAAATAGCGTTTCGGTTATGTGCACGCATGGCAGTTTTGAAAAAGGAGGAACACTGCGGTAATGTAAAAAATACATGAAACAAGTTTTTGTCGTAACTTCTGTGATCAACTAACGGGACGTGCCTTTTACATTCACCTTACATCTGCAGTACACATTAAAGAAATACATTTGCCTTTACCATATAGGGTGCTGTTCAGCCAAATGAAAACCCAAAACGCACTTGTGTCCGGAGATGCACGCGACATAGCAGTGCATCATTCGACAGAAACATTCGACAGAAACTTACCGAGTTTAGAACGCCTGGTGTTCTAGCCCTCTCCCTCAAAGTCCCTCGTTTTTTTTTCATATTGTGGTTTTTGCACGTAAACCAGTACAGCCTGATTTGATAAAAACCTATTGTACGATCTTTCAATTTCTTCAGATTAGGGGCAACCTACTCACGCACCCATCGGTAAGTTTGCTGACTTTTGCCCAGCCGCGGTGGTCTAGTGACTAAGGTACTCGGCTGCTGACCCGCAAGTCACGGGATCGAATCCCGGCTGTGGCGGCTGCATTTCCGATGGAGGCGTAAATGTTGTAGGCCCGTGTTCTCAAATTTGGGTGCACGTTAAAGAACCCCAGGTGGTCGAAATTTCCGGAGCCCTTCACTACGGCGTCTCTCATAATCATATGGTGGTTTTGCGACGTTAAACCCCACATATCAATCAAGTTTGCTGACTTTTGCATGACGTGTACTTGGTATCTGCGAGTGCACATGCATGTACTCACAACCAGTAAGGCATGGGCAGAAAGTAACAAGCACATGCACGCGCGCATGCGCAAACGGGCACCTTCATACCAAGATATGATGGCCTCACAGTCACACGTGAGTGAATAAGCTCACACTTTTTACTTCTCAGTTTATGCATGCAGGAGCCAATAATTTTCAGCGCGATATTATGGTGCACTTAACACATTGCTTTCGCTGACGCATTGACAGCGCAGTTATGTACGTAATAATGCCCGTTAAATTGCAAATTTGTGTGAACCTCAAAGCTCTTTAAGCATGAGCTCCGATAAATATTTATGAACATCTTCTGGCATTGTAGGAGAAGCCGCCGCGCACTGCGCGTATCCTTTCGGTTTACTGTGTGTTCCGTGATATTGTGTGCGTTTGTAGGTCATTTTAAAAAATACTTCGAATGCTGCCATCAGAAAAAGGACACCCAGACCTGGAATCATACGTTCTTAGAGCTGTTTTAGAAAACTGAACTGTGACAGACCAGTTTCTGCAGTCCTTTTGTCCTTTTGCCGCCGCGTGCAGCAGCGCACCTAATATTTTCCTCCAGGCTGTACTGAATTGTGCTCGACACATGCTACCTTTTCTTTCCCTCTTATTATTAGCGCTTTATTTTTCTGCCATGCCTCGTCCATAGTGACCCTGCTGCATCCTTAAACCGACTGCTTCACATTGGGCACTTCAGCCTTCCCTTCATTAAAGCCGAGGCTGTTCATTACTGCCCCCCTGAACGACTCCTGTTTTCTACATCATGTTTCCAAGGGGACAGCTTCGTCGGTGCTTTTAAATACTCTCGAATGACTTCTC
Source organism: Rhipicephalus annulatus (assembly GCA_013436015.1). Taxonomy (NCBI): domain Eukaryota; kingdom Metazoa; phylum Arthropoda; class Arachnida; order Ixodida; family Ixodidae; genus Rhipicephalus; species Rhipicephalus annulatus. The sequence goes on along the minus strand of WOVY01005184.1, from coordinate 93,556 downwards.
AAAGGTGGACTAATGCCGAGTTTCTTCTCAAATGTTTGCCCTTTTTGCGATTCTAGGGAAGCAGCCACAGCCACCGTCTTCCTTATTAACGATGCTCCTCTTCTCGACATTATTTAAGCCCCACGTTTACCCTTCCTTCCTGCACGTGTATTCCTGGCCTTGGGTATGGATTTTGAATTGAACGATATTCTTGACCCTTCCTCCCTTTTTCCCCGTCCATTTCTCTTTCGGACATTTCACTGCTGTCCTGCTGCATCGACCACACGTGCACTGTAATTGCAGTGTTGTCGTTCGTTTGCTTTTTCGATGCTCTAGACCATTTATGTCTTATTGGCTAGTTTTTTTGTTTTTTACGACAATATCATTTACCGATGTCTAGTAATCCACGATGACATTAGCCGCTCGCTGGGTATATTTCTTCGGAACTTCTTGGGATCGTCGCTATTCTACGTGCTTCATAAAGATGGCTTTCTGTCTGATAAAATTGTTCGAAACGATAGAGCACATTCTCTGTCACTGCCCTCGTTACAGCGTGCAAAGACGGCAGCTAGGTGCTGCGTTAGCTCGCCTTGACAACAGACCCTTGTCAGATCAGTGAGTGCTCGAAAGGCGACATAATATGTCTTCGCACAGAAAATCAGTGAAGGCCTTATTGAACTTTTTGTGTCGTAGTGGCATTTTGAGTAGGCTATAGCACCCCAGCTCACTTTTTTTCTTTTCTTTTTCTCGCGTCTATTTTGCTCTTTCGCTTTCTTTCCCATCTTTATTCCCAATTCTCGCTTCCCTTAGTGCAGGGTAGCAAACCGGATGCTCCAATCTCTGGTTAATTTCTGTGCCTTTCCTTCATGTTATTCTCTCTCTCTCCTTCCTCCATGCGTGGCTCCCTCCTTGCTTTCTTCCTCTATGCTGGTCGGGGTGATTTCGGACCAGTTCGCGAAGAAGGTTAGGGTGCGCTGAGTACACGGAGTCCGAGCACGTTGACAGTGGAGCCACAGGGTCGTGTGCAGTCTTTTCCAGGTCATTAGCAGCTTCGTCCCCCCGAGAGCATTGTGTGACGGAACCCATTGCAGAAACACGTCGCAGCTTGATCGCGTAGTGTGTGCAGTGACCACGTGGCACGTTGTGCGAGTGGGGGTGCGGGGTCTTCCTTGGCGAGCCGGTGGAGACCCGACCTAGAGTCCGTGAAAATAGCCGCGTCTCAGACTTGCTAATTTTAACGATTGAGTTCGGCAGCGAGGTGAATGCCTACAAGCTCGGTCATGGTGGATGAGTTGTGGTACGATGTGGCAGGCGCCGGAGGTGGCCCACGCGAAAATTTGGAACGGTCCATTAACGCCTGCCTCTGAAAACATGTGGAAGCGGTTCGCTTATTCGCCAGTAGGCGGTGGGTCCTTGAAGGTTAGTGCACCCACTGGATCTTTTCTCTTAGCATTTAGGCCGGTTTCACGTGTTCTTTGTAATTGCATGGTACTCATGATCTGAAACTAAGCAATCAAACATGAAACGTGCTAATGGAGTTTGTGGCCTCGCCTAACCCACGGCCTGGCAAATCTGACAGAGCAGTTTCTTTGTTTGTTAAAGAATCCGTCGTGTGCTTCAGTATTTTCCTCTTAACAATAGTTACATCACGTGTGTTGCGGGAATCGGTAAGCCTTTATAGCTCGAACAGCGAATCGTGGAGATGTAAGCGCGGAACGGCAGACTACTGATGGCAAGCATTGCGTGCATCACACACCCGATGTGCACCTCTTGCTGCACTAATGCGCTTGACGCTAACGATTGTTAACGACATTTACCTTGCCTCGCAATTAGCAAGACATGCATGTAAATTTCGAGCTTTTCAAAAACTGCATCCTTGTTACTGCTGCAGCGTACGTAACTAAGGGCCACACGTCAGGCAAACGACAACCATGCGGCTGCAGCAGGGGTGCAGCCAGGGGGTGACACACCAGCCACGTCCCCTCTCTCCCCCCCTGATTGATTGATATGTGGGGTTTAACGTCCCAAAACCACGATATCATTACGAGAGACGCCGTATTGGAGAGCTCCAGAAATTTCGACCACCTGTGGTTCTTTAACGTGCACCCAAATTTGAGCACATGGGCCCACAGCATTTCCGCCTCCATCGGAAATGCAGCTACCACAGCCAGGATTCGATCTCGCAACCTGCGGGTCAGCAGCCGAGTACTTTAGCCACTAGACCACCACAATGGGGCCTGCCCCCCCCCCCCTCCCCCTAAATTTTTTTGTCATGGCATGGAGAGAGAAAAATTACCATTTCAAGAGGGTGCCCCTCCCGATATCAAGGAGTTGCATCCCCCTCTCCCGAAAAAAAACATGGCTGCGCGCAGGGCCGCAGCGATAACGAAACAACATGTTACAAACGCTTCAAACAACGGCTCGCCCCTCGCGTTCTCTCCCCCCACTCGCTGTCCTTATCATGGGGCTGTGAAAGCACATGAGGCCAGCGTGCCATTGTTTGACACGCTTGTTGTTCGGCCTGGCCAGATAGCATGCAAGCGCCGCGAACATATTTGAAACAACCGTGACATTTCTGCAAATATACTTTTCATGTTTTCCTCCGGAGCTATTTGAATAAACGCACACGAAAATATTTGCCTTTCTCTCTCACTTGTTTAAATGTTTTGAAGACGTCATAAAATCGAACAAAGCATGGTCAGTCGACCTCTTAAATTCATTTAAAAATTTTATGTATTGTTGCCTGATGGAAGTAAAGACGAGATCCGCAATAGGTTTTGAAAGAAAGTTTTTTTAGAAGCAAAATAAATCAATTATGACGAAGAGGTGGAGTGCCACGCTTACCTCATTTGCCGTTTTTTTCCGATTTTAGCGGCAAAAATGTATTAAAGCTATTTACCTCAAACATGTTTGCTCCATATATGTCACAAACGAGCGCTTTAGAAAGTGCGCGCCACCGAATTCTAACGACAGCGACAAAATCGAGGCGCCAGACTGACGCCCCAAAAGGCGGCGTAAAAGAAGAAAACAAAAATGAACGGACTCGGCGGGCGCGCCATCTTTTCCCCTTCAAAGCGCCGCCATACGCTGACCGACTTCCTCACATCAGTCGCCGAGCGAGCTCTGGAAAAATCTCGAAGGAAAGGGGCGTGTTGATGCAGTGTTACGTGTCTCTACAAGAGAGATCTCACCCTTTCCACAGCTTTGACGGTGTGGCGAACCGACGAAACGAACGTCGGAAACCCAGGGCGAAACGTATTTAAGCGAGCAGTGGTTAATGGTGAGCAGGATATCAAGGTAGTTTTGTGTCAGCGTGCGTAGAGCAGGAGATGAGACTTTTTTCGCCGCCTGGCGAAGGCTTATGTCTTCAGTGACAAAGCATTTGAGATGAAAAGGTTTCACACCTGCGGGTGAAGGCTTGTATTACAAGCAGGAGAAGAAAGGTGTGTCTTTATCGCCAGAAGATGCGTTCTGCAGCCACAGCCGTGAGAGGCCAACGTGTGACCGGCGAAGAAGTTTGGTGATTGGAGTGCGGACATTTGATGACGCGAGGTTTCCTGCAAGAGAAACTCCGGGGGCAGTGGAACGACAGCAGCGCTGGACTTTGTGTGAGTGGTTCCAGGAAGAGAATCATTCAAGATTTATTCCAAGAACTTTGGACTGTATAAGTTTGACGAACTTTTTAGCCTTTAAGTGTCTTGTTTGTTTAATGCATGAGTTCGCATTGTAGCGTGGATCGTTGTTTGTGTTCGTTGTTTTGAGTGTAGCTGGTTATTTTGTGTAGCCCGTTGCTTGATTGTTGACATATTCTATTGGATTACTGCGAAGTGCGCAAGTTTGTATAGTTTGATCTGCCGTTTTTGAGAATCTATTTTTGTTTATCAACTCTCGGCTTGGACTCGTTCTTTAGACCACAACCGGCGTCCTCTGGCGCGCAAAATAGGACCACTTCTAAATTTTCCGCGCTTTCGTGGTGCAGTTCGGGGGGCCGATACTTAGGCCCTTGGTATTAGCCCGGCGATTGCTTCCCTAATTAGCGGGACAAGTGACAATATATGCATGTTTTTGCTTGCGTTCAGTTATTTTTCGCTTCTCTGGGTTTCGTAGATATTTTTTAATAATCTGAAAATTGGCCCAAAAGTTTTTTCTTGCCTACTTTGCAGGTCTTTATATTAAAAATGGCGTACGACAGAGCTGCCAGAATTTCGCATTACGTTCTCAGCATTCTTATTTATAAAACTGCTACAGCCTATAATTATAAGACTGTTCAATAAAAAGGCGTTATCGCACGAATTCAAGAAAACTTCATGAAGCATAATATTGAGACGGCGAATAAAAGAAAACTTTTCATTGTTTTTAAACTTTCCCTACTTATTATCTTATACATCAGCTTGCACAATAAACAAAACTATATTGCGTAATGGGCTTTTACTCGCAGTTACGGCCCGTAGAATTGGACCCTTGCGCAAAGGTAGATCGGACTTCCTACCAGCTAAGTCTATGGAGTGCAGGCGTACACTTCCCTTTCTTAAGAGGCAAGCACCACTGAAATAGCGTCGGCTGCATTGTGGAGAATGTTTAAGAAATATCAAAACGATTTTATTTTAATAGCTGTAAGAATTTTACGTTGCGTGGTGTTTTCTTGAAGTTGGCGCAATTCATTAGTTTTATTAAGTCTTATAATTATAGGCTTGAGTAGTTTTATAAATAAGCAAGCTGAGAACGTAGTGCGGAACTTTAGCCGCTCTCAAATAAAGACCTGCCAAGTAGGCAAGAAAACATTTTTTGGCCAATTTTCAAAATTTTTTGAGAATATCTACGCTACCCAGAGAAGCGATGAATGATTGAGTGCAAACGAAGACATGCGTGTACGTAGCAAAAATGTTTCAGGTACGTACCTTCAGTTTATTTTCTGTAATTCATCGCCAAAGTTGGAAAAAACAGCAAAGAATTATTTGCTTTGCTGTTTGGTGGGGTGATATATGTGTGGCACTCCACACATTCGTCATTACTGATTTACTGTGCTTCGCAAAATTTTTTCCGGCAAAACCAATGGTGGATCTCTTCTTTCCACTCATCAGGCAACAATATATAACAATTTTAATTAAATTAAGGAGGTCGACTGGCCATGCTTTGTTCAAACTTCCGTGGAATCACCCTGTTCAATTATTTTGAGAATCCTTTAATCCGGTGGCTCATTTCCTAACAAAGGTAGATATACTTCACAGGCATACCTGTTGCACTTGATTCAATTCTAGATCTTTGCAGTTTTACTCGTCAGTACTTGCAAAACGCCCCATCACACACTGATTCCCGTAGGAAATTTACCGCAAGTTGCTGTTCCCGACGAAAAAAAAACCTTGGATATGTGCCAGCCGGATATCATCAAGCGTTCGGAATTATATGTGCAGAAAGCGATGTGATGGCACTCAGCAAGCCGACGAGATAAGTAGGCTGAATGGAGAATGCAAAGAGACAAGATGCGAGCTTGGCTCCTTCGTACAGGTAAGCTGTTCATTTTCATGCATGTGTTTAAATTTACAGAAATTGCTCGTTAACATCCAACAGTAATATTCATAGCGTGAGCTGAAGAACAAAATTTCTTTCAGAGCCTCATGAATGTGAGACAAACGATGAACCATCCATCCATGTGGACGGAAATGAGCACCTCAAGGTATTCCTCTTCAGGTTTCACCTTCTTGTCAAGGAGACGACAACTGCCCGACTGAACTCAACAGCGATGAAGAAGAGTGCTCTACTATGAAGACCTTAAGCTGCGCACCGAGTGACGATGACCCTTCGTGGCCATTGCCGTCCGGCAACCATCACACTGACAGGCGCACCAGGCTTATGCATGGCCCTATTCAACCTCGGTTAGATTACTACCTGCAAAAAGAGACAGCAGACGATACGCGAAGGTTTTGCACACGCTGGTATGACGAGTTTAGCTGGCTTCAATATAGCATCGAGAAACACGCTGCGTTTTGCTTTTACTTGCGTGCTCTTCCGCAGCACAGTCCAACGTGGAAGGGTCGTTCAGATCCATCATTGGTCTCCGTCGGCTTCAACTGACGGAAGAAAGCCGTAGAGAAGGTCAGGATTCATGAAAAATCTGAAAGTCACTTAAAAAGCATCCTGTGCTGGAACTATTACAGAAAATGTAAACCGGTGGGTGAATTGATGCGTGTCGTTTTGAGAGAAGAAAAACGAAAAAGAAACCTAAAATTTTTACGGGGTATTGCTGACGGTATGATTCTAGTTGCAAAGGGTGGCAGGCCTTTTAGAGAGCATAAAGAAAGCGAGGAAAGCACAGAAAAAAAGTCTGTTCTTAGAGTTTGTTAAGCTCTTGAATTAATACCATCCTGTCTTGAAAACTCATCTTCACTCTGGACCCAAAAACGCTTTGCACACCTAGCAATAGAACGCAGAACGACCTCATTTGAGTATCTGCATACTATGATGATGTAGTCAGTAGGGAAGACCGGCTCAAGTTTGTGCAGTGACGTTTGCCACCCTAGCGGAGATAGGGCAAAGCTCCGGTCGCTCGGATGGGTCGTGCTTGCTTAGTTTTCCCATTGTGCGCTAAAAAAGGTAGGAAGTTGATGGCATCCCACCCCTGCCATCAGTTGTTAAGGGCTCGATAGTAGGTACGGCGGGTTTTCTTTAGGGTAGCTGGCTTCCCGCCATCGTCCGCATAGCCGATCTTCGCCAGTGAGGGACGCGTTGAGAGAGAAAGAACGAAGGTTTATTCACATTATAGATGAAAAATAGAAACTGTACAGAGATATAGAAGATCCCGCATCATGTACAACAGAGATTCAGTTCATGATCCAGCTCATGATTCAGCACATGATTCCGCTCTTATTTAGAAAAATGCTTCGGCTTTTATGGCCCACCGTCTCCTTAAACGGAGGTCCGAAGAAGGCAGTGAGCACTCTCGCCACAAATCAGGTGACGAAGTCTCAATGGTCCACCCACCAGATAGCGTGCAGATATTGCACCACTCGGCTAGGCAAAACGGTCCAATGGTAGCACGAGCGCACCACACAATTACGCCCCCCCCCCCCTTGAAGGCACCACAGGGCGAGGAGGTAGAGTCCGGAGAGGGAAGGTTGAGCTCCTCCGGGGATACGGTCGCTGACCCGAATGTCAGTAGCGACCCACGGCTGTTTTCAATTACAGGCTCTCAGAACTCTCTCGAACATGGCAGTCCAAACGCTCGACCCCTGAGAATTGATTGATTTTTGGGGTTTAACGTCCCAAAACCACCATATGATTATGAGAGACGCCGTAGTGGAGGGCTCCGGAAATTTCGACCACCTGCGGTTCTTTAACGTGCACCCAAATCTGAGTACACGGGCCTACACCATTTCCGCCTCCATCGGAAATGCAGCCGCCAAAGCCGGGATTTGATCCCGCGACCAGTGGGTCGACCCCTGAGAACGGCTTCTTCGACACGTTCCCACGTTTACTGGTGGTCGGTGCGTTGCGATGGCCTCGCGTAGATGACAAAAGCCGAGTCGAGAGCTTGACTTAATGAGACCAGCCACAGTGGCGCCGTAACACGGCGTTAGAGCCCGTTCAACAAAAGGCTTGTCTCGCGAAGCTTTCGTTGAGACCCGACTGCTTCCTGGAACATCTACAGGACAGCATCTTGCAGACTGGGCGCCGATGGGGTTGAAAGCATCTCTATCAGACCATCTTACGCACAATGGCGTCTGCCTAGATGATCTGCCGGGCCAAACGTAACAGCGCACCGAGGACGTGTTCCTTGGGGCTTTTATCTCGCATTTCGCACGTGCTATGGGCGCAGTGCCTTCGTCATCTTGGAAAGTAACCACACACTCCTGTTGCATTGCGAGCTGCTACAAAAGTTTAAAAATGAAAAGAGCTGCAAACTGTTCTTGAAGTTCTACGTTTCCGATATAAGCAGTGCGAAGAGCAAAGACATCAAGAGTGAAATATGGCAGTTCGTCGATACTTCTGCGGTCTTGTCAAGTAGAATAATTTTTTTTTCATGCACGATATTACCAACTATTAACGGGGATACCGTGATGATTAGATTGTAAACTGAAGCTACGGTGAATAGGCAATCGCTGTAGATTTCGAAATTGGGCACCGGCTTTCCGAGACAATTATGTTGTAATGCGAAAGCAGCTGAGCTTGCTAGCCTAATACACCACTGTTAAAATACCGTAACGTGATCCATGCAAGTGTTTTATTCGGCTGATGGCTGTAGACTTTTCGTCACCACTAATTGCCAACAGATGTATGCTGTGTGTTCGCGCAGAGCGTTTATACGTACACTGGAGGTCTTGCAAGGAACACCCACCGATAAGTTAGCAGGGTTGCGATACTAGGATCGAAGTCGTGAGTTCGATTCCCGCATAAGCCAGCTGCATTTATATGGGAGCGAAACGTAGTAACACTATGCTTAGATTCAGGAGTAAGAATGGCAGGCAAGGCGTGTTAATTTTGCATATTTCAAGCATATGATGTAATGACGCTCAATGCAAACAGAAGTGGCGCTCGGTGTGTGTGCACCCTCTGTTCGTTGTCGTCGTCGCGCCTTACACCTCAAATAGATTTAGGTACACGTTAAAAAGTTCAGGTGTCCGGAATCATTTTGGAGTCTCACACCAGCGTGCTTCCTAATTATATCATGGGTTTGGTACTTAAAATTTTATATTGCCACATTCCCTCCTCGGGTTGTGTTATCGCCCCGTTTTACTGCCAGTGATTCTCAGCGCAAACAGCGCCTGCAGTGTTCGAGAAGCTTCAAGACTGCAATAGATCACTTTGTTAAGATTACGCCCACTTCGCGAACATTGCAGATTATTCTGGAACCTACGTCGGCGCTAACCATAACGCTAGAATATTCGATAGCACGTGGACAAACGCTGACGCGCCTCATGACTTGCCAGATGATCCATAGAGTATATCACATAAAAATGACAAGAGTGGTCACTCAGGCCAAAAACAGCGGTGCTGCGCAGCTTCACGCCAGCCATAAAATGGCAGCACATCACTCACTGCTTCAAGAAAACACGCGTACTAGTCATTAAAGACGATAGTCTTTCTTGGGGACCTTCGACGCAAAAGTTTTGGTCTGTCTGTCTGTCTGTCGACTCTTAACGGTATCGGGTACTTGAAACAGCTGACCCCACCCACTGCACCCACCAATGTTGCTCAAGGTTGAGCATTCATGCTTGTGCAATGTCAATTAAAAAAAGCAATTATTGCGCATGCCTGCGGCACCATAATAAGACGTATATAATATGCATGTGCGTATTTTACTAGAAAAGGCATACACAAGTAATTTTAAGGACCGTAGCGCTTATCACGCTGCCCTGACCATGCAACGCTTGCATGGAAAGGCGAGTGTTTCCAACGCTTTGCTAAGACGCGATAGTGATGGCACTTACCCGTCGCCTTGCGTTCTACACCTTATAACCTCTGAGATGGGCGCGCACACCCGTCTCACAGCCACGCGCTTTGTTTTCTTAGAAAGCTGCCAGGTGACACTCATGTTTCACGTGTGACGTGACTTGATGCACTCTTTCGCCTCCGCTGCACGCTCGAGGCACTCTAACGCAGCGCCTCCAGAATACCATTAACTGATTTTGTTGCAGCTCCGCCGCGGTGGTCTAGTGGCTATGGTACTCGGCTGCTGACCCGAAGGACGCGGGTTCGATTCCCGGCTGCGGCGGCTGCATTTCCGATGGAGGCGGAAATGTTGTAGGCCCGTGTACTTAGATTTGGGTGCACGTTAAAGAACCCCAGGTGGTCAAAATTTCCGGAGCCCTCCACTACGGCGTCTCTCATAATCAAATGGTGGTTTTGGGACGTTAAACCCCACAAATGATGATGATTTTCTTGCACAGAACATCAAATAAATGTCTTGTTCACTTTTTCCACACGCAAGACTATCGTCTTTCGACGACATTTGCAGATTAAAATTCAGATACGGGGCGAATATTTTATTACGGTACCTTTTCTAGTGCATTATACGTGTACATGTTTTTGCAACTGTGATTGTGGCCTGAATCTGTCTTTATTGTGTGCGATTGTACGGTGCGATATTTACAGGTTTACAAGTTCTGGAAATTTTTACGCCCCATCACGTTGGTCTAGTGGCTAAGGTACTCGGCTGCTGACCCGCAGGTCACGGGCTGCATTTTCGATGGAGGCGAAAATGTTGTAAGCCCGTGTGCTTAGATTTGTGTGCACGTTAAAGAACACCAGGTGGTCGAAATTTCCGGAGCCATATGGCGCCTCTCATAATCATATGGAGGTTTTGGGACGTTAAACCCCACATACCAATCATTGTCGGGCTGAGGTCAGGCATGAATTGGATGCGAGAGAAGTTTACACTGTGTTGACGCGACGGCGACGTTGTCACGCTCCGTGTTCATGAGCATTTAAAGCAGTGAAGAAGTACAGACAGCAGAAAAGAGACGCCACAAAATATTGCTACAGAGATTGCTCCTACGAATCATCTTGCGAAGGGAACCAACGGGACGTTGTGTAAGCGTCTACAGTGCCTCGCAGCCAACAAGACGCTATGTGGGCGTCTACAGTGCTTCGACACCAACGCGACGTTATGAGGGCGTCTATACAGTGCCTCGCGCGTGCTCACGCATGTTGGCGCAAAGCAGCGCATGCCTCTGGTGCACGAGCCCGAGCCAGGAAGACTGACCTAGTTGTTGTTCAGAAAGGGACACGCAGGCGGAACGCTTTTAGCAGACTCTTCTTTGTGACATAGCTACTTTTCTGGGCACAAGTTCGCCCTCAATAAGTCATTGTGTGTGTGTTCCCCCTCTTGCATTACGTGACATTCTGGTGGAGGTGCGGGGTATGATTGGAAGTCCTCTTGGCGCAAGAGAAAGAAGCCCTGACACCCAGCGATTTGAGCCTGGCGAACTTACTACAGTGCACCAGCGTTCAAGCCGCCGCCTCCGAGGTGAGTCACCTGAATTCGGACTCACTGGTCCAGCAACACGGGCAAAGGTAACAGCCAATCTCAGAAAAATGGCCAATCCAGCTTCAACATCTGAACACATCGTGTCTCCCCCATGCTTACCGGAACCCTTCCATGGTGACACGCACAAAGATGTGGAAGACTGGCTAGAGCATTTCGAACGGGTCGCAAGGACCAATGCCTGGGATGAGGCGAAGAAATTGAGTCGCGTGTACTTTGCGTTGGAGGATGGAGCGAGAATATGGTTTGAGAACCACAAAGGGGCAATAGCGACATGGGAAGACTTTCGGCAGCATTTGCTTGCTGCATATGCCAACACGGATCGCCGGGAAAGGGCAGAAAATGTCCTTCAATCAAGAAACCAACGCACGAACGAGATTGTCAGCATGTATATCGAGAACATGTCCCGCCTCTTCGAACGTGCCGATGCGAACATGACCGAAGAAAGTGCGCCATTTGATGCGTGGAGTCAAACAGGACTTTTTTTTGCAGGCCTGGTTCGCAATCCTCCACGTACCGTTGCTGAATTCTACACAGAAGCCACGACCATAGAAAGAGCATTGCAGCAGCGTGCCCGTCACTACCATCGGGATGCTAGTAGTGAGCCCGCGGACGTCCTTTTGGCAAAGCGAGACAACAGTAACGAGACACTGAGGGAGCTGGTGCGTTCCATCATAAAAGAGGAGCTTCAAAACATTCTGCAACCGCAAGTTATGCCGACAGTTTCATCCCTCACATCCATCATTCGTACTGAAGTTCGGCACGCCATCCTTCAGTCGGAACGAGAAGTTCAGCCTCTTCGACTTCAACAAGCACTGCAGGAACGATATGTACCAACGTACGCAGACGCTTTACGCCAACATGCCGTCCACAAAGTCTCGTTCACGACTCCCGGTGCCCACAAGTCAGCTTCGCCCAGCTCAGCTTTTCTTGGAGAGCAGATACCACGGAAAAGCGATGTGCGGCGCACACCTGACAGGACACCGCTCTGTTTTCACTGCGGAGAAGCTGGACATCTTTACCGACACTGTCCATACCGAAGGGTCGCTCTCCGTGGGTTTTCTGTGTATGCTCCATGTCCGCGTAATGGTGAAAGGCCTATAGAAATAGGGGAGTACCTTTCAAGGCAGGGATCTCCAGCCGCTAGCTTCCAGCACCAGCCAAGGTCACCAGCACCAAATCGTTATCGATCGCCAAGTCCGCGACGTTCAAGTTCACCGCCAAATTTACGAAACCATCGGTCAACGAGCCCGCGTGAGGAAAACTGAAGCCAGTGACCTGGGGAGGCAGGGCCGCTGATGTCCGACAGAGCAAAGATCCTCCATCAAGGCCCCAGCGAAGCAGCGATGAGCAGAAAACTACGACAAATATAAGTAAAAGAAAAAAATCGCCACGCCGCGGTGGTCTATAGTGGCTAAGGTACTCTGCTGCTGACCCGCAGGTCGGGGGTTCGAATCCCGGCTGCGGCGGCTGCATTTTCGATGGAGGCGGAAATGTTGTAGGCCCGTGTGCTCAGATTTGGGCGCACGTTAAAGAACCCCAGGTGGTCGAAATTTCCGGAACCCTCCGCTACGGCGTCTCTCATAATCAGATGGTGGTTTTGGGACGTTAAACCCAACATATCAAAGAAAAAATTCTTCAGACTTGCGTGTTACAATGGACGGGTGGGAATTTAACGTATTGGTCGATACGGATGCCTATTATTCAGTCATAAACTATGAAATCGCAAAAGATTTGAAGAAAGTTTCGACGTCATGGAGTGGACCAAAAGTACGCACGGCTAGGGGCCATCTGATAACACCTCTGGGAAGATACACCGCCAGGATCGGCATTCAGGGTGCTACTTATGTCGCTGGTTTCCTAGTTCTGCCAGAATGCTCGAGAGACGTAATAATTGGGATGGATTTCCTGCTAGCTAACAGCGCCATAATAAACCTGCAGAATTCTAGTATTTATTTCTCGACAAAGCTGGCTATAGACAAGGAGACAGAAAGTTCTGCGTTGCGTGTTATCGACGGCGACGTAACCGTGCCACCACGATGCAGCATCCTGGTTGGCGTAAGTAATGACGCATTTGGCGACTCTGAAGGAATAGTGGATGGCAATGTCCAGCTGCTACTAAAGAAAGGCATTTGCATAGCTCGAGGCATTATTCACTTACGTGGTGGGCTTGCCAACGTACTGCTCACCAATTTCGGAAATGAAATTCAGCATGTCGCAAAAGACACTGCCATCGCTTTTCTACACAGCTTTACTGAAGTTACCGACCTATGTGTCGTTGTGTCAGAGCCACCTACTTCGGATACTACGCATGACCTTGGAACATCTGTTTCAATCAGCCGAAGTCTATCGCCAGCAGAGAGGAAAATCCTACAAGATTTCATAGATGAACTCGCAGAATGTTTTTCCACCTCATCAAAAGTACGTCGCACGCAGATAATGAAGCATAGGATCATAACAGAGGAAACAACCAGGCCAGTGTATCAACGCCCTTACAGAGTTTCCCCGAAAGAACGAGAGGTTGTAAAGAGCCAGGTGCAAGAGATGTTGCAGGACGATGTCATTCAGCCATCTAGAAGCCCGTGGGCATCGCCGGTAGTTCTTGTGAGAAAAAAAGACAACACGTTGAGATTCTGTGTAGACTACCGGAAACTAAACAGCGTAACCAAGTGGGATGTATAGCCCTTACCACGTATTAATAACACATTGGATCGGCTACGACACGCCAGATATTTCTCTTCACTCGACTTAAAAAGTGCATATTTGCAAATCGAAGTGGATGAAAAAGTCCGTGAAAAGACTGCTTTCGTAACCCCGCATGGCTTGTATGAGTTTAAAGCACTACCTTTCGGCCTCTGTTGTGCGCCACTGACAATCCAGCGCATGATGGACAGTGTCCTCGCGGGGCTGAAGTGAGTCATGCCTAGTCTTCTTGGACGATGTTGTGGTATTTTCTGCGACGTTTGACCAACACGTAGAGAGACTGCGGCCAGTGCTTCAGGCTATCCAGTCGGTCGGCTTGACAATAAAACCAGAAAAGTGCCAGTTCGGATTCGACAAGCTTCGTTTTCTGGGACACGTAATCAGCGCGGAAGGTGTTGGCCTTGATACTGACAAGACTTCGGCGATCGCAGGATTCCGAAAGTCCAGAGACAAGAAAGAGATGTGTCGATTTTTGGGCTTATGTGCTTACTACAGAATATTTGTAGGAAATTTTTCGAAAATCGTCGAACCTCTAAACAAACTCACAAAAGACGAAGAATCATTGGCTCGGGGTACAGAACAAGAAACCAGATTCAAGGAATTAAAGCAAAGTCTGCAAAGCCCGCCAATCCTTGCCCACTTCTGACGATACCACTGACACGGAACTCCATACAGACGCAAGCAATATTGGTCTCGGCGCAGTGCTCATACAATGGCAAAATGGAGAAGAAAAAGTGATAGCTTAGGCCAGCCGCACCCTCTCAAATGCCGAAAAAAAACTATTCCACGACAGAAAAAGAGTGTTTGGCAGTGGTATGGGCTATCAGCAAGTTGGCTATCAGCAAGTAGCAACCCTTGTCCACAACCAGATTAGCTTGCACAGCAGAAGCTGTCAGAGCTTGCGGGATAACTACACCGTCTTAGTAGACGCTGTAGTAGAAATCATAGACTACACGCAGCATCAGGAAACGCGAGCAAAAGCAAGAAGACTTCTTGCACATTTCGAAAGCTTCGACTATCATTTCTGTATAGAAATGGCTTGTCATGTGCTGTCGATGGTCGTCAAGGTTGCCCAGACGCTCCAGGATCCCACAATAAATCTTCTTACTGTATTCCAGGAAGTGAAAAATTTCCAAGTAGCACTCGAACAAATCAGGCTGGACGAGAGTACCTTTACAAAAGTTGTTTCAAGGTGCCACAGAGATATGCCGGACTCGTGGAATCAGCATTTCTGATGTGAGACATTAGAAAGTGTCTAGACACGCTAACATGAGCTAAGCCAGTCAGTTTTTTTTACGAAACGAAGGAGGAAGATCTCCACGTCAGTGCTTTTTAGCCGATGAATGATGCTCTTGTTGAAGAAATTGAGGTCTGGTTCACGCAGGAAACCGTACTTCTCCTATCTGCAATCATGAACATTTTGCGCCTAACTGCTGGTGACGAGGAGATCAAAGTACCAAGAAAATAATTTGAAGTACAGTGTGACAGTATGCGGGCTGAATTCCGCTTACTCAAAGAACAGGTTAGCACTGAGCAAGCAATGTGCGGTTATGTTATGAATGGCTATAGAGTGGTTGCCAGAAAACGGTCTGGGAACATTAGCTTACAAGAACTCTTTAGATGCGAAGCAGCTCTTTGACTAGCCTGTGTAATGCTTCCGCACCACTCCTCCGTCCGCACCACTCCTCTCGCCGTAGGTGTTGGAGCGGTGACAAGTAGCGATGTAAGCCAAGTAGCGATGCAAGCCAAGTAGCGATGGAACGCCAAGGGGGTGACCACGAGAACACCCAAACTTAAGTTGCTAGATAGATAGATAGATAGATAGATAGATAGATAGATAGATAGATAGATAGATAGATAGATAGATAGATAGATAGATAGATAGATAGACAGACAGACAGACAGACAGACAGACAGACAGACAGATAGATAGATAGATAGATAGATAGATAGATAGATAGATAGATAGATAGATAGATAGATAGATAGATAGATAGATAGATAGATAGATAATAGATAGATAGATAGATAGATAGATAGATAGATAGATAGATAGATAGATAGATAGATAGATAGATAGATAGATAGATAGATAGATAGATAGATAGATAGATAGATAGATAGATAGATAGATAGATACGCTCAAAATCGCCGAAGTTCGCTAAGAAATGCTTCGCATTTAAACACTTCTAATCTGCACTACCATAACCTAGAAGTTTAAAGTTTGACGGAAGCCCGTTTGGTCGGGATGATAAATGCATAGAGTTAATACACAGACTAAGTTAATATACACAGTTATAAAAGTTCATATACAGGGATAATATACGCACAGTTGTTACAGAATCGACTGGGGGAAGGTACGTGTTCTCGCTAGAGAAAAAGGACTGTCACGGCGTCTTTATCTTGAGTCGCTTGTGATACAAATCACTCGGCGCACTCTAAACAGGAACGATGGTAATCTGCCATCAATATACGCGCGCTGCCTGCGCGATATATTGAAACGTATATAAGGCGAACTGCTTCAGACATGTTTTCATTTCGCGCGCGCATATGTGTGTGTGTGTGTGTGTGTGTGTGTGTGTGTGTGTGTGTGTGTGTGTGTGTGTTTTGAGCTTTCACTTTGGTCGGTGAAGAGTCTTCAGGTTTTTAGCCTTCAACCATATGACTGATTGTTATGTGGGGTTTAACGTCCCAAAACCACCACCTTCAACCATATACCATAACCGTAAAGAAGCCCTGCTACACTTTTTGAGCATGGTCAGAAAACGCTGCCTATCGGTAGTAGAGGATCCCGACAACACGCGAGCCAAATAGCACTGAACGCGGACTGGAATTCACAAAGAATTATCTAAATCAGCTAAAAATAGCTTTCTCTTCTCTCGACAAATCACGGAATAAGCCCAAAAATCACTCGTAGTAAGTCCATCTATCAGCCATTGGCTGATTTGAACATGGCGCGCTTGATTGTTACAGAGGTCGCCGCGAGAGGCGCCATCGCACTGAGCGTTCAGTTCGGGCTGTCACGGTGGATGGACGTGTGTTTTGAGCGCTCCGGATCGACTGCGCAGATAAGTGTTTTTGCATGTTTTGAGCTTGTCTTTATAATTATAAGGCAGCGGTTGAAATCTTCGTAGCATTTATTTTATGGTACGGCTTTTTCGGGGGATAGTCACCAGGTATTTATTAGTTAGTGCGGGTGTGTGTGTTTGAAATTTTTTTTGTTTTTTTTTTCTTTTGCCACCCCGTTGGGGAGGTGCGCGTACATTGAACACGCAAATTTTTGTAGTAGAGCTAAGACTTTTTTTTTTCGTAGTGCCGGGCTCCAGTTTAGTAATTATCGAGTACAGGGACAATTGGTGTCAGAAAGACATTGTTAAACAGAGTGTAAAGTGTTCAGGATGTGGAGTGGGTTTGAAAGTGGACCCAAGCATAGAAGCGGATGGAGAAGAGGCTGACGCGAAGTGTAGGCAATGTGAGGTCGAGGAACAAATGAAGAAAATGATGGTTGCCCAGAGTGAACTGCTGATGAGAATCGCCGAGCTCGAGACTGAGTTGGTGACAGAGCAAGAGAAAACGAGGGCAATGAGAGAAAGACTGAAGTCCACCAAGGAAGCACTAGCGAAGCTGAACAAAGAAGCGGCCTACGGAGAGAACAGTAGGGAACCGGCAACCAGAACGGTGGAGAAGGAAGAGCAAGCAAGTTTGCAAAAAACAGGTTTAGCCGGTTCAACTGTCGCAAGGCCCAGCTTCAGCGAGGTAGTGGTGGGGCTGGGAGGAGACAAAGCAGCCGGCGTCACAGGTGCAAGAAGCCCCCAGGTGCAGGACGCTCCAGCTGAAAAGTCACAGCATGTGATAATCGCCGGGGACTCGAATTTAAATCGATGCACAGAAGCCATCAAAGAGAGGGTAAGAGGTGACAAGAGGGTTGCAGTAGGGGTGTTCCTAGGACGCAAGCTTGAAGCAGTCATGAGGCAAGCGAGCGCAAAACTCAAAACTACAGCTGATAGACGAAACTTCGTGATAATTTCAGGCGGTTTAAACGATGTCCTAAATGAAGATACAGCAGGACTAGCAGCCACACTGGCGAAAGGCGTCGATGACATGCGCGCCACTTCTCCTAAGGTACAGGTAGTGATATGCACGATACCGGAGGTACCGGTGCGTGATAGCAACCTTGAAAGAGCGGTTGTCAATGCAAACCAAGAGATATGGCAGAGGAGTCGAGAGAAGGGCTTTGAGGTGGTGGAAATAAACAGAGAGGTGCATAGGTGGGGTGGTTTTCAACGAGACAGAATTCACTTCGATGGGCGGCTAGGTCATGAGGTGGGTTGGCGACTTGCAGGACACGCAGTAGCTTTTTTTGGGGGCAAGCGAGCCCTTCGGGGTGCAGGATAGCTAGTGACGAGGAAAACAACCAGGGAGACTCTTCGACAGGTGGTATGGACAGATACGATTCCAAAGTGGCACCAATATCTAAGATAGGTAGAGTCCGGGGCAGAAATAGACTTAGCCACGAGCGCCGAGCCAATTCAGACATAGGGTACATTGACACGCAGGGTGGTAGCAACAGGCTGAAGTGGGAAGAGATAGAAGAACAGCTAAGAGAAGAGAGGCCGATGGTATACGGTTTTGTAGAAACACATCTCAGGGACATGGAACAACCTCCGAACAATCCGGACTACGCGTGGGAATATTGTAATAGAACAGAAGGCAGCAGAAAGGGGGATGGTATTGGGGCATTCATTCATAAAAGTACAGACTGGCAAAGGGTCAAGCAGGAGTGCAAGGAACATTTATGGCTAAAAGGGAAAGTGGCAAGTCAAATGACACTCCTTGGTTTCGTGTATTTGTGGACGGTAGCAAAGGCCAGAGAGGAAAACCAGGCAATGGTAGAGTGTATATCAAACGACATTCAGGAGTTAGGAAGAGAGTGCGAGATAATTATACTAGGAGACATGAATGCGCACATAGAAGATATAGATGGGTATACCGACCTGACAGGCAAAATGATCATGGATATGTGTGAAAGGCTTGATTTGATCATTTGCAACAGTACCGAGAAGTGTGAAGGGCAAATAACATGGGAGGTAGGAAGGCTGCAGTCGACGATAGATTATGCACTGATATCACATAGGATGTACGATAAGCTCAGGGGAATGCACATAGATGAAGGTGGCTCCAGAAGTCTGGGTAGTGATCACAAACGTATCAAGCTAAGTTTTGGAAGAGCAGTGAAAGTGGGAAGGAGACAAGAGGAGCAACTACAGGAAAATTTTCATCCAGAAAGGCAAATTGAAATAGCCACTAAACAAATTGAGAAAGTAATCACGGAGGATAATAAAACAGTGTGGACATACACGAATCTAGTTAGACTCTTTGAGCTAGAGCTTGCTAAGACGCGTGACAAGTCACCCCGGAAAAGAAGACACAAACCCAAAAGTTGGTGGGATGAGGAAGTTAAGAGAGCCATAGCAAAACGTCAGGAAGCCTCTAAGGAATACAGACATGCTAAGCAGCGGGGTGAACCGACAGATGATGTTGAAAGGAAATGGGAAACTTTTCTAAGCTGTAGAAGGGATGCATCCCTTTTGATCAATCAAAAGATTAGAAGAAAGGGAGCTCAGTGGCTGGCAGAAGTACATAAAAAAGATAGAAAGGCAGCTGCGAAATTTTGGAACCATCTAAACTCCCTAAGAAATGAGACGAGCCTAGAGCAGAGTTTTATAACTACAGCCCAAGGTGCTAGGCTAGAAGGGGACGAAGCTATTGAATATATAAGAACAAGGGTGACAGAAAAATTTCAACAAAGAAGTACTTTATGCACCACAATAGACAAGGACGAATCAAGTGGTGCAATGGCTCCATTTTCACAACGAGAGTGGGAAAGGGCTGAGAAAAGGGTTCCTAGTAGTACATCAACAGGCCCAGATGGCATTCCAATTAGGCTGATAAAGACATTAGGTCCAAAGTCTAAGCAGGCTTTGAGAGAGGCAGTGAGAAAAATAATAATAATCGATGGTGAAGTTCGCGATGGACGGAAACTAAGCAGGATGAGCATGATCTATAAAGGAAAGGGGGACAAAGCTGACATAAACAACTACCGTCCTATAACAGTGACATCAGTGGTCTACAGGCTGGCGATGCAGATTATAAAGGAAAGACTGCAGGCGGGGATAGAGGATGAGGGGGTGCTGGGGGAACTGCAGAATGGGTTTCGGAAACACAGGAGGTTGGAACACAATCTGTTCTCACTGACGCAGTGCATCGAAATAGCAGAAAAGAAACACATACCCCTGTGGCTAGCATTTTTGGATATCAAGGGAGCGAACGATAGCGTGGTTCAAAAGGAATTGTGGGGAATACTGGACACTCTAGGCGTGGAACATGTAGTCACTAATCTTTTAAAGGGTATCTATAAAGGTAACAAGGTAGTTATAAAGTGGGAAAAACAGGTATCCAAGCCTGCAGAGGTAAAACGGGGGTTTAGGCAGGGGTGCCCCCTGTCACCCTTATTATTCATGATGTACCTACAAGGATTAGAGGCAAAATTAGAGGGAAGTGGACTGGGCTTCAACCTCTCTTTAGTGAAACAAGGAAAACCTATTAATCAGGCACTACCAGCATTAATGTACGCAGATGATATAGTGCTAATGGCCAACAACAAGAAAGATTTGCAGAGATTGATGGACATCTGCGGTAATGAGGGAGATAGGTTAGATTTTAGATTCAGTAAGGAAAAATCAGCAGTCATGATTTTCAATGACAACGAAGGTAGTGAGCTTAGAATACAGGAGGTCACGCTAGAGATAACAGATAAATACAAATATCTGGGCGTATGAATAAGCAATGGGACCGAGTACCTGAGGGAACACGAAATATGCGTGACGACTAAAGGTAACAGGAATGCAGCAGTGATGAAAAATAGGGCACTGTGGAATTACAAAAAATATGATGTTGTGAAAGGAATATGGAAAGGAGTGATGGTTCCTGGGCTGACGTTCGGCAATGCGGTCTTGTGCTTGAGATCAGAAGTACAAGCAAGATTAGAAATTAAGCAACGTGGAATAGGTAGGCTTGCTTTAGGAGCTCACGGGAATACACCAAATCAGGGAGTACAAGGTGATATGGGATGGACATCATTTGAGGGCAGAAAAGCTAGCAGCAAGATAAAATATGAGAAGCGATTGAGAGAAATGGGGGAGGAGCGTTGGGCTAGGAAGGTTTTCAGCTACTTGTACATGAAGAATGTCGATACAAAATGGAGAAAGCGAACCAGGAAGTTGACTGGTAAATACTTAGAAAACAGTAGGTGGCCAAACCAAAAAGAACTATCGGTTAAGAAGGAAGTGAAGGAAACGGAGACTGACATGTGGAGAATGGGCATGATTAAGAAGTCCGCACTAGAGATCTATCGAACTTTTAAGCAGGAAATTGCCAAAGAAAGGATCTATGATAATACTTGGGGTAGTTCTCCACTGTTTGAGGCCAGGACGGGAGTATTGCGAACCAAGACATATCGGGTTAAATACGAAGGGGTGGACACGGTATGCAGTGCGTGTGGAGAGGAAGAAGAAACTGCCGAACACTTGATAATGTTCTGTAAAGGGCTTCACCCTGTAGTTCAGGATGATGGCGCAGAGTTTTTCAAAGCACTGGGGTTTAGGGACAAGGAGGGCAAAATAGACTTTAAGCGGGTAGACTTAACTAGAAGGAGGTTATGTGATTGGTGGCTAAAGTCAAGGCACGAGTGAAAAAACTCTTCACTTCAAAGTACGAATCCTCAAACTCACTTTTTAAAAAAAATAAATATAGCTTTTGGTTCATTAAGTATTACGGCTTGGTGGCGCTAGCCACCGCCCGATCTAAAGGGTACAGCCATATCAATCCATCCATCCAGTCGCGTATTCAAAGAAAAAAAATGAAAAAGTGCTAAAGGTCACGTGGCGCGACTGACGTTTTTTTGTTTGCCTTTCCCATCCCTCTCTGCTTATCTTACTGCAAGGTATATGTAAACTGGTAGTGTAACTTTCATAAAAGCCCATAGATCCAGTAGTCGGCGGCTCGTCGCCACCGTCACCATCTACGTGATGAGGAGACCAATAATAGCAAAAAAACTATGCCACTACTGTAAGTGGTAACGACGTCGAGCGTCTGCCCTACATGGCGCGAAATTGAATATTTTTTATTGCTAACCTGCTACGTGCGTTCATTATTACGCGATTTTAATTGCGCCTTAATTTTGCCTTGTTAATTTCATCCGAGAGAAAACAAACAAAAATAACACAGATTGGGGAAGCAAAGTTGTTTTATTAGCCAAATGACGTACCTGCAATGTGCACAGAAAACTTCAAAGAGGCAATTGTGAGACAACTGTTCACGATCGCAATAGCATAATAGTTCGACAACTCACGTAGCCAATTCGTCGAAAACAACTGCAGCGATACATCAGCTTCGAAAACATAGCTTTGGCAGTCGTGCAGTTTTCTTTTTGCTTAGTCTGTCTCATTCACAGTCACCAAAGGCGAGGACACGCCAGCCGTGCGCCAGCGAAAGCAGTCGGCAGTAACAGGAGCGGCTATCTACGCATTTTTGTGAGCTAGTGGAGCTTTGAAATGCACATAAAAATAGGTAAACTTAGGAAGGTACGCACGAAACCACCACGGAAAAGTGAGCGGTGGCTAATGCGCCGCGCCAAAGAACGCACCGAACTAAACACAAGCTGATTGCATATATCCTGGAGGCTGGATACGCCCTCAATTCCAGGGAGAGTATATACTGTGACGCGATCTCTTGATTGCACAGCTGCGCACACAGCAAGAGAACGCGGCCCAACTTCTGCAACGTGCTGTTCATTCCGTTAATTACGTTGCGCACACACTCGCGAACAAGTTCATCGCACGCGCACTCGCGAAATGCACGGCGGATGACGCGTCATTGATTCCCTAACTCTGAGGCACGATCTCTGTTGCACAGCAGCGCACACAGCGAGAGAACGCGCCCCGACTTCTGCAATGCCCGTTTTACGTTCATTCTGTTACGTAGCTCACGCACTCGCGAAATGCACCACGGACGACACTAAACACTCTCGGAGAAGCCACAACTACAGGGGCGAATTTCTTCGCCAAATTTGGCGACAGTCTGGCAACAACCTCCAAAGTCTGGCAACGCCAAGCAGAACCTTGCCAAGGACTCTTCCTCGAAACTCGTAAAAGGACAGAAGTATGAAGCTGTGGCGGTAAACGGCCATTACTCCTGGGTGCATATAATTATTGCTCGATATCAGTCATTGGTAGAGCATCATCTTTTGCCGCTGAATATGACCCTATCGTGCCGATTTCTGAACCACAACACTTGGCAAGCATCAGTCGTGGCATTTTTTTTTTCTTTTGTGTGTGTGCGCGCGCGTCACGACGTCACGAAAATTTGTCGCAAACTAAGAGGAATTAAAGTGGACGAAAAATCACGTTTTGTCTCTGACAGTTTGATTGTTTGATATGTGGGGTTTAACGTCCCCAAACCACCATATGATTATGAGACGCCGTAGTGGAGGGCTTTAGAAATTTTGACCACCTTGGGTGAGCACACAGGCCTACAACATTTCCGCCTCCATCGGAAATGCAGCCGCCGCAGCGGGGATTCGATCCCGCGACCTGCGGGTCAGCAGCCGAGTACCTTAGCCATCAGAACACCGCGGCGGGGCATGTGTCTGTGGCAGTTCATCGATTTTTCTTCCACATAATTGCCTTCAATTTTCGACAATATCTACAGTTCAAAAAGACAATATCTATTATGCTTTCCTTGAATAAAATTCGCACACACACACACACACACACACACATATATATATATATATATATATATATATATATATATATATAACATACTAGTGTTTATCGCCGCTCAGCACTAATAATTCTGAAAATGTCAACAATACACTACAGCTACAGTTAGCTATAGATAGCTAGATTAGGAGCTAAATCTTGAATAAACAATGTTATAATAGCTACTCGTACCTAAATCAAATTTTCCGTAGCTAGCTGAGCCCAAAAGTAGCTAGATATAGCTACGAAATAGCTAAATTGGCAACACTGCGTCTCGATGGCGCGCGCACTTGCACGCAACATAGAGAACGAAGCAACTGAAGGAGCAGCCAATGGAAACGTTTAGCGTTTCTCGTGCCGAACGGTTTTTCGTGTCACCTAGCCATACAGCTTTCACTGTAAAAGTCCTTACTCATTCTCGCCACTTTTCCTCCTCACTCTCGTAGAGACGAGCTTACGACCGGAACATAGCGAAAGAAAGAGCGAAGCGAGTGGGGGGCACTTTTGCATCATCAAACTCGTACAACTCCGATGTTACAACTACGTTTCGAAAAATTCTCACGGCTGCGAGTTCATTGTACTTCTGCACAACTTGAACGCAACTAAATTTTGACTTCTGGGTGTTGCAAAGGCTGTTTTCGAGTAAATTTTCAGTAAAGCCTTCTAAAGTTAATGACCTGAAAGTATATCATATAACTATTTGATTCTGCAATGTGGTATACTTCTTTTGCTTATGATGTTAACTGATTTGTTACTGCAGAACTTTTTTTTCTATTGTGCTTTGTAAAACTGGTATTATAACTGTGTACAGAAAACTAAATCAAAAAAGACAAAAATGGACAGACATATAAAGTGAACTTTTTATTATTCTTCTATAAAAAAGAGCCTATAAGAATATGCTGTTACAACTATGCATTGGGTCATACTCGCAGGTATTAAACCGTAGGAACTATGAGAAATGTGTGACTTACTAAAGCTGCTTTAGCTTTCCTTTCTTTTTTCTGTCACTAGCCACTGCAATAGTTATGAGCATGTTGTCAAAGGTTATGTTCCTAGTTGCCGATGCTGCCTTTTTATGGGAGTAGGATGCCATAACAGCCATGTATTAATTAAGCAATAACTGATATGGTCAAGATTAACCTATAACTTTTTACCGAAGTGCCTTTCGCTGCTCGCATGTAGCTTTGGAAGGACAATTATATCTTCAGTGCTTTATTTTTCCAGCCTTGGACGACCCTATTTTGCTTTTTTACGACATACCCATATTCTTCAAACTTTTCTTTTACAAAACATTCCTGAAGTATTTTCCTCCAATTTCCTAATTATATTTTGGGAAAAAGTTTCATTTTATAACTTGACTCAGTAATATTCATGTATATATGTCATTGCCACAGATGCACAGAACGAAACATAGAAAAAAATTGTAGTGTGTCAAGCTCAGTTGTAGCTATAAAATTACCGTGCACAAATGTAAGTCAACTTGAATGTATGCTGACCACCCCAAATGGCACGGGAAAAAAATACAATTATTCAATTGGTGCATTTTCAAATCCTGAGCTAAATACAGCTCCACTACTGTGAAAAATGAAGAAAGGCGTAGCATGGGCGCCCAGCGATTCCCGTTCGTGGAGTTCTCATTGCTCCGTTTACCAAAGTGTCTATGACATCAACGTTTGAGATAAGCATGTAGGATTTAATCGGCATACGAGTAGAATCTTGTTAAGGAGATTCGCAAACTCTATGTGCGACATGCGTGCTACATTTTGCTGCACTTTATTGGCTTCCTGCTTGTTGCGGGAGTCGTAGGTGCTAATTGCAGCGAGTCCCATCAAGTTGTTCCCCCTTCAGAGCTAGCAACGATTGTGCCAAAAAAGCGCCGCTGAGAAAAAGGATTGCCCACTTGGTGAGGCGGCGGCGCCCTCTCGTGCGCGGAGCCGGTGTCGGCAGCAGGTGACACATTTTCGCTGATGCGCGGAGCAGGTGTCGGCGATTTTGGGTTATTTCGATTACTTCTTGGTTATTTCTGTTAGTTACATTGTTGGATACCTAATTCATTTGTTTCAACCCAGTTTTGAGCATTGGAAGCCTTGTTTTAGTTCTGTATTGACCCCCCTATTTTGAGCATGATCACGCCATGTGAGATCTATGGATGGATGACAAGTCGGGCTCCCAGTGTGCTACGAGCCCAAAAAGCATGAGAGCGTTTCATGAAGGATTTTTTTTACTAGTCGTTGGACTGACTACACATTGTCCGACTTTATAGTTCTAGTAAACTCCTCCTGTCATGCATTTCTCTACCCTGTCCTCGTAAAAAAAGTATCTTATGAACATTTTTTGTAAAAATGTGTCACCAACAAGCTACGCAACACATTCTGTAAAATCGAAAGAAAAAACGCCCATTTCGGCATGCAAAGGTGCCTTTACGGCAGTGCTTCACAGCTATGCTTAGAAGCTAGCATCGCGACAATATGTGGAGATTTGCTTTTGTTTTTTTGGCAAATCAATGCTGACAGTGCGACTTGTAGGAGAGGAAATATGGTATATGTTACAGGTAAAGCCAGAACGTAGACATTAAGTCGTAACTAAGCCACAGCGTCCTTGATTTCTTGTTTGTCCCACTATGACTGGCACTAGTGGGATTATAAGCCTACCCCCCCTCTCCTCCAACCTTCATATTTCAAATTTAGATAAATTAGGTCGACCAACAACCAAGTAAATAATAATATATTATATTATAAATATGGTATGTTCGGAAAAGCACAGACGAAATGCCGCTGTAGAAAACGGACTGAATAAGCACAGCCTTTGAGCGCTGAAGAAGTGGTCATCTGGGAAGTAAAATACAAAAAAAAACAAAAAACGGAACACTTTGGTAACCTGACATGTTGTGGCGATCTATGCAGTGAAGAAAAAATTAAGTGGACATGCTCTGGTCATTCAAAATGCCTAGAAAATAGGGATATTGACATGAACAAAGTGAGCCTCAGCTCGTACAAAGCAGTCAAATCGAAACACATTGTTGAGCTAGGCTTGTTAAGGGCACCAGTCAACCTTAAGATTTTTATGTTCACAATGCCAATTAGAATAATAACCCAAGATGAAATAATTTTCACAATTTTTCTCTGAAGTTTGAAAAAAACATGGTTGATTTTTCCGTCATAGGAATCAGTAATACACGAAAGTAAAACGTCTACGTACTTAGAAAAATAGTTTCATGTTTACTGTACATCAATATAACAGAGCCTGCATAATATGTATTGGTGTTTGGGCTATAGTACCGCTCAACGTACAAGAATCCATGTTGACGCTTGGTCATAAATCTCAATCCCGACGACTAACATCCTTCATTAATGATTAAAAAACCCCTCTAGTCATAGATACTTGCGGTAGCTGTAGCAGTTAGCAGTGAGAGCGGAACTAGAGAAAGCGATGTGATAGCCATAATAGCGTGACTAATTGGACGCCGAACTTGCACTAAGGTCGCCTACTCGCGGCATGCTGGAGTTATTGAAATGCCTGACCAGAGATAAACACAACGCACATCGTGTCGTCGCCTTGGCCAGCCGCGATTATTCACCGGGTGAGTGGGGAACGCGGAGTTAACAGGCGGGCGTCGCAGAGCTATTGTTGGTATAGATGAATGCTACGAAATGTCTTCGCACGGGGTAAGGTTGCCACCAGTGGTTGTGTTAAGGCATTGACAAAATTGCACTTCTATTAGAATGCGCCGAATGGGACTGAGCCTCAGAAACGACGAGTTGAAGAAACTAATCACGGATGTCACGATCTTGGTGCATAGTACTGCACTTTACGAAGAACGCTGCGAGAGGAGAGTGGTACACATAAAAGGCATATTTTTTAAGCTTACAAAGGATGTGACCATGGCGCAGTGCATAGCGTGCCTGGCATATGGACCCAGAGGTTATGGGTTCGACTTTCGTTAACGGAACTTTATTTTCTCTATCTTCTGATCATGCGTACTTTTTCGACGTCATTTCCGTGACGTAAATACATCACTGAAATCTTCATGGACACTGGCATAAAACACTTTCATGTTAAAAATACTCCCAGTGATGTCCCAAAAAAAAAAAAAGTGCAGACCTTGTTTCAACCTGTTCATCTGGCAAAGTCATATATATATATATCTACCACAATGATTATTTTCTATACTGCATTCAATTTAAATTTTGATAACCCTAAGCAAGCCCCAGCATATTAATACACGTTATTACTTACCAGGACACATGTGCAACTCCTGTTACAACTTCCCTTCAAAATGGGTGTGCATCTGACCAACACCACTCCTGTTCAAGCTTCTTTCTGAATGCTATACCAATCATGCTCGAACTTCCAAATTTAAATAAAAAAGAGTGCAATCATGTCAGCTCATCGTTGCTGGTAATCCCAGCCATGGGCCCTGTGACTACAGCAATACAACTCACATAGTAAATTGT
The DNA here is from genome assembly GCA_013436015.1 of Rhipicephalus annulatus. Taxonomy (NCBI): domain Eukaryota; kingdom Metazoa; phylum Arthropoda; class Arachnida; order Ixodida; family Ixodidae; genus Rhipicephalus; species Rhipicephalus annulatus. The sequence continues at coordinate 65,618 of WOVY01005184.1, read as the reverse complement.
CTGCAATTACTGGTGACAATCCAACCTAGAGATGTGGGAACTTCCCCAGCAGGATGAAAAGACTTACAAATAACCAAGTTTGGTGACTAAAGTGTCATTCCTTGCCTGCCTATTCTCACAAAGTACTAAGCTGTTTTGTTCTTTCTGGCTCGTCCTTGCTTTTACTGCTACTGTCTTCTTTGACACCAAAACATTTGAAAGTGAGTGTTGCTAGGAGGCAACTTCGGAAGACGTTTCAGCCATGCAAAATACTCCCTATAACGATGACACCAAAATGTCATACAAGTTAAAAAAATCAAGCAGCTGCAGCAACAGAATTACAAGTGCAGGTACACCTGATACATGAAAATATATTACATGTTCTAAGTGCCCTCTACAAGCCTTACACATTTGTACATATTGGTCCAGTAGTAATAATATGCTCAATGCCCTGACTAGTTATCAGCGTGCTCAAACTGGCAACTTCTGGATTATTTTTTGAGCCATGTCCTTGTAGACTTGAGCCTGTAACAAACAGTACCAATTAGTGTTAATGATTTCCGAGAGACGGCCAAGTTGAGTTAGAATAGAGATAAATACAAATTACAGGCATAAAAGTTGCACACTTAAGCAAGCATAGAAAAACTAAAAAGCTTTAAAATTAATTTTTTAAATTTAGTTCTAGGGTTTTACCTGAACTGGTATAGCGCATTACGGGGAAGAAGAAACGGCCGAGCAGACCGACACAAGAGGACAGAGCGCTAACTTCCAACTGAGACTAACTTCCAACTTCCTCAGTTGGAAGTTAGCGCTCTGTCCTCTTGTGTCGGTCGGCTCGGCTGTTTCTTCTTCCCCGTAATGCGCTATACCAGTTCAAGTACGACGAACCAACTCGCCCAATCTTCAACACCTCTAGGGTTTTACATATCAAAACTGCAATCTGATTATGAGGCATGCTGCATTGGGGGACTCCAGATTTATTTTTACCACCTAGGGTTGTTTGACTCAATGCATGGTTCACATGATCCATTCTGCCTTAAATGCAATCAGCACAGCTGGAATCCAATATTGTAACCCCATGCCTGGTAGTATAATGCTACCCATATTCCTCATTAGATTAGGATAACTTTTTAAATAATCCTCAATTATTTTTACCTTCCTTCCTTCACAATCAATACAAGCTATACAAAAATTTTGATACTGTATAAAAAAATTACTTTTGGTAAAAACAAAGTCTGTTCCCAGGAGGAGCCTGAGGTTTTTACGTAACACAGATATGGTTTCATTATTACATTTAATGATGAGTGATAGAATAACACAATTAAAACTTCATGGCATGCGTGTGTCTGCAGCTAAGACAGTACTCAAAGGCACTTCAAATGCAAAATTCACATAAAATTAACATGAAGCATGTCCGCCCTAAGGTGAAACATAATCAGATAAGGTTTGAAAAGGGACCTTTGCTCAGTCATGGAGAAAATTCAAGATGGCGCAAGAAGAGCCACTAAAAAATACAAAATGTTCAGTTATGCTATCAGCGTCAAATGAAACACGAACAGCGGCAAGCCTTCGTGATGGTACACTGCACGCCGTCCACTTATCACCATGAACAGGCACGCATATATGTGCAGAGCAGCCGAACAGGATGCGCACACCTGTCAATAGGCATGACTGGACGACTTGCACTATACCATCATGAAGGCTTGCCGCTGTTCAGGTTTCATTTGACGCTGATACTAGTACCTCTAATGAAATGCTTTATTGAGTACGCATGCATTCACCGTTTTCAAAATGCTGAATTAACAGTGAAAATAGCGACACGGGATGGTATTGGCTTTTGCTGTGTGATTGGCACATCCTATACAGCAAGTGTCTCGGGAAAAAAAAGGGCATTGTTTGCTTAGGAGTTTACAGTAAGCAGGATGGTCCACTGCAGCGGAACCAAACTTGAAAAAAAAAAAAAAAAATTATGCTTTGCATTGAAATCCAACAAATTTCTGCATCAGGGAAGTGTTACTCCATTCATATTCAATAAATATCCGTGAATCATCAAGATAACTCTAAAGGCAATAACAACTCCACAGTGAACTAACATACCCCAGATGCCTTATTGCACTGCATGTACTCATGTAATGATCCCATCTTTTTTTGGCTGCTGCTTCAATATAAATTCAAATTAATATAAATTAGAAATGCCAATATAGTGCCACCATTGAATTATTTAATCTGCTATCTATTCAAGGTTGTCTGAGTAGAAAAAAAAGTACAATAAAACACCACTTGGAAATCAATCATTGAGCTTCTGCAGCACAGTCAGAACTTTTAAACCCAACTTTTTATCTTTCGTATCTAGCTCACACAAAATTTTTTTAACCTCTGGCTGCATAATTACAATGAATAAATCCTCAACTTGATCATAGCTACAGTGTGACTGACACAGACAAATGGAAAAAGATGACACAGAATGACACTTGCCCACTCACACAATGACACTTTCCCTTCACTGTTCCATCTTACTGAATCTGCATTCTACAAGCTACTCATTATATCGGCAGATACAAACTGACAATCGGCATTTCACACTGTACTCTCTTTCCTCGATAGAGATGGAGGAGATAAAAATTGAACAAGGGCTGGAGGCAGAGTTGAATTGTAAGGAGGTAAGTTCAGAAAAAGAAAGTGAAAGTGTGCAGAGACACTATTGGAGAATCGAACTTAATGATGGGAGAAGGAATGACAAAGACCGCAAAAAAAAAAGAGAGGTGGGGAGCCACCAATATGCATCTTGACACCAATCATGGTGAAGTTATAAATCGTGCAAGCGTTATATGAATCAGGACGTGCATTTACATCCGTGAATTGTTTTTAAAACAGGGAACTTGCTGGATAAATGCTCATCTGCCATAGAAAGTAGGTCACTTAGTAAATATTGGGAAGTATTTGTCAAGAAATTTTAAGGTTTTTAAGGAAGAAGTACAATATAAAGAATATTCAAGGTCTTTGAAAATTTAGTTTCAATCTGAAAATGTAATTTCAATTCCAAAACTTTTCAAAGACCCCAAGAACCTGCCTGCCCCTTGCTTTGTGCAAATGACTTTATTAGGTGTTTCTGAGCATGTTAATCAACTTTTAAATGTGCCTTGTAACCTAATATGTACAATTCATCTTATGCATAATTAAGCAAAACTGATTAGCTAGCAAGTGCCACTTCTAGAAATAGCCTGTCACTCAATATGACCACAACAATAAGCCTTTTGTTTCAAATGTTTAGATAATACCACTTTTTTTTTTTTTTCAAATTTCGTTCTAGGTATGCAAAACATGCTACACATTATTTGCCATTCGCCATTTTTATGATGTGCATGGAACGCTTTTGACACTGATGTTGTTTGAAGGAAGGTTCAGCCTAATATTTATCCTTTCTCATTTCTTTTAATTCTGCCATAGAATTATTACACAATCATTCAAAGCACAAATATCACTCCACTTGCCTGGGGAGAGGTTCCATTAGACACCACAATTGGCTGACCATTGTCAGAACTCTCCCTTATCTCTATGTCAAGTGGAACATCACCTAAAGAGCAGAAAATATAATTTACCATCAAACATTTTTATGACCAGTTCATGCAAATACATTTAGCATGCCAAGACAGTACCTTAGTAAGTGGTTGTAGATAATTATACACAAATAAATTTACAAACCAACAGACCTGCACACAACAAAAACTGGAAGGGTGGCATTTGCAAGGTACCCACTACGCCATAAACAATAATTTCCCTCAAGGTGAGAAGCACCGCACGCCATTATTCATCTTTGGAGAAGCAAGGTACCCACTACAATGTTGCAAGGCATTAAGAGCACTTTGTTATTGCAGTGGCCATCGGTGGCTACTGAAAATGAAGGATTTCGGCTGAGTCCTTTGTAATGGGGAAGCGTCGAACATCCCACTCGTTATGCAATCGCTATTGTTTGACACTTGGTTACAAAATTCGCACTGTGTGACACGTGGTTGCTATTTTACTCTTTTGCCAAGCTTAATTACACATAATAATGTGGTTTTTGCCCAAAATAACATGTGTAAGATATTTTTGCAACAAAGTTTTTAGCACCAGCGTGGCTTTGTGGTACAGTCGAATCTCAGTAATTCGAACTCGAAGGGGCCTGAAAATTTGTTCGAATTAAAAGAAGTTTGAATTAATGAAAGCTAAATGAATGGAGGGCTCACTATGCAGTGGGGCATGTGCATTAAGCTAACACACGAGGGGGAAGTTTCAGAAAACTTACATTTATTCACAAATCACAGGACATCCGTGATTATATGAAGTAATTGGTGATGCACGTCTGCACACGTTTCCCTTGCAGCGAGTCAATTTCGCACGCAGCTAGCAAAGAATTTCTGATTCTGCTTCAGCATTCTCCTGGCAAAAAAAATTGCGCACCGCAATGTCCAGCGGTGACACTCGCCAAAGGCGACAACTCTCCCCAACGCAGCCGTAGTGGGGCCGTAATGAGAAAGGAGGAGCATCTCCACGCGGAGAAAAGCAGATCGGCATTTGAGAGAGAACCAACACTCCACGGCAACTTTTTTTTTTGCTCTCTTCGCGCGCGTCATTGGAAGGAGAAAAGTTTATGTGGCAAGGACGAGAAAGGGGGAAGCGTGGCAGCGATGCATGAGGGAGAGCCAACCCTCCGCGATAGCTTTCTTTTTTTCCTCTCTCTCTCTTCGTGCGCGACGTTGAAAGGAGAAGGGTCTTTAGATGGCAGGAACAGAAAAGAGGGAAGCGTGGCACAGGCGCGTCGCAGATCGGCATTTGAGAGAGAGCAAGCATTACACTGCAGCCTTTTCTTTCCTTTTCTCTTCCTTCGCGTGCAGCGTTGAGGTGTCGCAGATGCTGCGGCGGGATTGGGCGTGGTTCTGAGAGCATTTTTGGAGCGCGGTATGTTCGAAGTCTAGCTGTACTATTCGAGGAGCTAGAGGGTGTTAAATGGGATATAATAGGGCTCAGTGAGGTTAGGAGGACCGATGAGGCCTATACTGTGCTACAGAATGGGCACGTCCTTTGCTATCGGGGCTTGGCAGACAGAAGAGAACTGGGAGTGGGGTTCCTAATTCACAGAAACATAGCTGGCAACATAGAGGAATACTATAGCATTAATGAAAGGGTGATAGGTATTGTAATTAAACTGAATAAAAGATACAAGATGAAGGTAGTACAGGCTTACGCGCCTACATCCAGCCATGATGACGCTTCAATTGAAAGCTTCTATGAAGACGTGGAATCGGCAATGAGTAAGGTAAAAACACAATATACTATAGTGATGGGCGACTTTAATGCAAAGGTAGGTAAGAAGCAGGCTGGAGACCAGGCAGTAGGAGATTATGGCATCAGCACTAGAAATGCCAGAGGAGAGCTATTAGTAGAATTCGCAGAACGCAATAATTTGCGGATATTCAATACCTTCTACCGAAAACGAGAAAACCGCAAGTGGACATGGAGGAGCCCTAATGGCGAAAATAACAACGAAATAGACTTTATAATGACTGCACACCCAGGAATCGTGCAGGATGTGGAAGTGGTTGGCAAGGTACGATGCAGTGACCATAGAATGGTACGGTCTCGAATTCGCCTAGACTTGAAGAAGGAACGACAGAAACTGATACGCAAGAAGCCAATCAATGAGCTAGCACTGAGGGGGAAAGTACAGGAATTCAGAATGTCGCTGCAGAACAGGTACTCGGCTCTTAGTGAGGAAACCAACCTTAGCGTAGATACAATGAATGATAATCTGACGAGTATCATTACGGAGTGTGCAGTGGAAATTGGAGGCAGGGTAGTTAGACAGGACACTGGCAAGCTTTCCCAGGAAACGAAGAACCTAATTAAGAAGCGTCAAAACATGAAAGTGTCAAGTACAGCAGACAAAATAGAACTTGCAGAGCTTTCGAAGTTGATTAATAGACGTAAAGTATGCGATGTAAGAAGGTATAACATAGAGAGAATTGAACACGCTCTGAAAAACGAACGAAGCGTCAAAGCAGTGAAGAGGAAACTTGGGATAGGCAAAAGACGGATGTATGCACTAAGGGACAAAGAAGGCAAAATAACTACCAATATGGATAGGATAGTTAAAATAGCGGAGGAGTTTTACAGAGATCTGTACAGTAGCCGAGACAACCACGACCTTAATACTATAAGAACTAGCAGTAACCCAGATGACACTCCACCAGTAATGATAGAAGAAGTCAGAAAAGCTTTAGAGAGCATGCAAAGAGGCAAAACTGCTGGTGAGGATCAGGTAACATCAGATCTGCTGAAAGATGGAGGACAGATTGTGTTAGAAAAACTAGTCACCTTGTTTACGAGGTGTCTCCTGACGGGAAGAGTACCAGAGTCTTGGAAGAACGCTAACATCATCTTAATACATAAGAAAGGAGATGACAAGGACTTGAAGAATTACAGGCCGATCAGCTTGCTCTCTGTAGTATACAAGCTATTTACAAAGGTAATTGCTAACAGAGTAAAGAAAACATTAGAATTCAATCAACCAAAGGAACAAGCAGGATTTCGAACAGGCTACTCAACAATTGACCACATTCATACTATCAATCAGGTAATAGAGAAATGCTCAGAGTATAACCAACCACTATACATAGCCATCATAGATTACGAGAAGGCGTTTGATTCAGTAGAAATGTCAGCCGTCATGCAGACACTGCGGAATCAGGGCGTAGATGAAGTATATATAAACATTCTGGAAGAAATCTACAGAGGATCAACTGCTACTATAGTGCTTCATAAAGAAAGCAACAGAATACCAATCAAGAAGGGTATAAGGCAGGGGGACACAATCTCCCCAATGCTATTTACCGCGTGCTTACAGGAGGTTTTCAGAAGCCTAGAATGGGAACAGTTAGGGATAAGAGTTAATGGAGAATACCTTAGTAACCGGCGCTTCGCCGATGACATTGCATTGCTGAGTAACTCAGAGGACGAATTGCAACTAATGATTACGGAGTTAGACAAGGAGAGCAGAAAGGTGGGTCTTAAAATTAATCTGCAGAAAACGAAAGTAATGTACAACAACCTCGGAAAGGAGCAGCGCTTTGCGGTAGGTAATAGTGCACTTGAAGTTGTAAAAGACTATGTCTACTTAGGGCAGGTAATAACTGCAGAGCCTAACCACGAGATTGAAGTAACTAGAAGAATAAGAATGGGGTGGAGCACATTCGGCAGGCACTCTCAAATTATGACAGGTAGATTGCCACTATCCCTCAAGAGGAAGGTATATAACAGCTGTATCTTGCCGGTACTTAGCTACGGAGCAGAAACCTGGAGACTTACAAAGAGGGTTCAGCTTAAATTGAGAACGACACAGCGAGCAATGGAAAGAAAAATGGTAGGTGTAACCTTAAGAGACAAGAAGAGAGCAGAGTGGATTAGGGGACAAACGGGGGTTAAGGATATCATAGTTGAAATAAAGAAGAGGAAATGGACATGGGCCGGGCATGTAGCGCGTAGACATGATAACCACTGGTCATTAAGGGTAACTAACTGGATTGCCAGAGAAGGGAAGCGGGTTAGGGGGAGACAGAAGGTTAGGTGGGCAGATGAGATTAAGAAGTTTGCGGGTATAAATTGGCAGCAGCAAGCACAGGACCGGGTTAACTGGCGGAACATGGGAGAGGCCTTTGTCCTGCAGTGGACGTAGTCAGGCTGATGATGATGATGATGATGATGTTCGAATGAACCGTCGCAAGTGCTTGCATGTTCGAATTACAGGGCGTTTTCGCCCATTGGAATACACATAGCTTTGGCGGGACCTCAGTGTGAGTTTGAATTAACCAGAAGTTCGAATTAAAATGAGATTTGACTCTACAATACTGGGCTGCCAGGGAGAGGACCCATGTACGAGTCCCAGTGCATCCTGGGTATTTTTTATTATTCGTTTTTTCTTCTTATTGCGAGCGATAGTGGTTACGGACACTGGCGACAGCGGCAGCAGCGGAAAACTGCGGCACCAAAAAAGGCCCTAGTTGTATTCTGATAACAGATTTCGCTGTAAAAAAAAGATGAAAAGTAAAAACTAAATTTGCTACTGACACTTGAATAGCTGCCAGAATACCAAATGCAGAATTTTACAGTTCAACATAAAGTGAAGCCAAGCCCAACTGCTTTGTGATCCTTTCATAAATATACATGTGCAAATAGTAGAAAATAGGCAACCTAAACCTCATCAGGGTGTCTATCCATGAATGCCACTTTCAAGACTTATATTTGGACATTTCTGGATAAAACCAACTATAAGTTGCTAATTTTTGGTGCAAAAAAAAAAGGCAAACTGAATTTCAAACTGACATATTAATTCTTTCTGTGGCAAACAGTCTCAAGAAAAAAAATTGCCGCCATTTCCAGAATTTTTGAACAGCTGCTTTGTCGTTAAAAGATATTGTTACTGTAGTATCATCAGATTAATAGTTAATTTTTGTTGACCGTTTGTTTCTGAATTGCAAATAGGCATATGGCTATAACAGCAGCTTGAGACCTGATTCCGTAGCTGACACAGGCAGAATATGCAATGGCGCTGTTGCCAACAGTAATGGCCGATTGTGGCCAAAGCATATTCCCAGTACACTTACCCCACATGGCACTTGACGAGCCCATCAAAGGCACCTCATATATTTGAACAATGACTGATAATAGTACTGGCATTTTTTAAACTGCTGCCCGGTGCATGTCTTACCAACTGTTGAACGTAATCAACATTAGAAAAAGTGATTTGGAAAAGAATGGAAGTACATATGTAGGCATGTAAAGCACTCATGGATTCAAACGCAACATCAAATTTTTCAATAGAACAACTTGTATACAAGATTGCGTGAGATAACCATGTGATGTCACAACAATCTGATCTTCAAAGAGAATGCTGGCCCCTATTTACTCGTTCCGGGTCACAATCACGTGAATATGACCCAAACTGAAGACAGTATGTGAGTGGTCTGTGAAGTTCTCAGTCTGATGTAAAAAAAGCATTTTGGAACTTAAAAATTATTTTTATTTTTAAACATGGTCTCTTCTGACTCTATACACTTGGTTCAGCAATGTTCCTAGAGCCAGGATTCCGTCCTTAAAATGACTTAGTGGAAGTTATGAAAAGTACTTATGCACAGCCGCAATTGCTTCTTCATTTGACGAAAATGTTGCCCACCATAAGATTTTGAGTTTCGGGAACAGGTGGTAGACCGACGGGGCCAAGTCACGACACTAGGGAGGTTGCTTCAACAATTCGTACTTCAAGTCGTGCAATTTTGTGATTGGAGGATGCCCTTTGTGCACCGATGCAGTGTCTTGATGAAAGATGGTTTTCTTCTTCAAACGTAATCTTTTCTCTGAAATTTTCTGATGCAATTGAGTTAAAAGGTGAGAATAATACTCCCCAGTTATGGTTTTATTCTTTTCAAGATAATCCACAAGCGTCCCAAAAAACAGAGGCCATCACCTTTTCTGTGGAGGAAAGTGACTTAGCTTTTTTCAGCGCAGAGGACCCTGCTTTAGTCCACTGCTTTGATGTTTCGATTGCGGTGTGTAATGTAGAATCCAAGTTTCATCCATTGTTATAAACCTACTCAAAGAGTCCACTGAATTTTTATTATACAGCTCCAAAGCATGCTGTAACATCGTCATGCGGTTACATTTTAGCTCAGGAGTAAGGATGCGTAGCACCCATCTTGCGCAGAGCTTCTTCATGTGTAGTTCGTTGTGCCAAATGTGATCTACATGTTCTGCTGAGATGCCGAAATCCTTGGCGATTTCATGCAACTTCACACTCTTGTCTTCCAAAGCCATATCATGCACACAATCAATCAATTCAGGAATTGTTACACTTTTGAAGCACCTTTCGTGCGGGTCATCTTCAATGCTTTCCCTCCACTCGTAAACTCAGCAGCCCATTTCTTGACTGTGCAGTATGAAGGTGAATGTTGCTTGTAAACTTTAACAAACCTTTGGTGAATTTCATTCAGAGATAAACCTTCTTTTACAAAGAACTTTATCATCGCACGGTACTCAAGCTTCTCCATGCCTTACGATGTTTCACACTACACCCACCGTGATCAACTGTGAAAGCCAAACAGCAAAGCCAAACTGCTAGTCGGTACTAAATGTCATTTCACCCGAGACTTGCAGAAACTTGTATGAACGTGCACATCAGCACTGCAAGTTCTAGCTCGTGTGATTCTTATTGAGGCTGAGAACTTTTCAGACCACCCTCGTAGAAAGGAAAACATGTTCAATAGTTAGCCCTAAATTGTCCTATTTGAATCCGTGAGTACAGTAGTCATAGGCATAGCCAGAAACTTTTTTTAGAGGTGAAGTGGGGGAGAGTGGTTCAACTGCCTTTCACATGTGTGTGCGGGTGTGCGTGTGATGTGTGTGTTATATACATATGAAAAATTTTTAATTTGAGGGGGGGGGGACACACACACACCACACTTTAAACTCTGGCATAGCCCCCTGGCTATGCTACAGTTTAAAGTGTGGTGTTTTGTTGCACGAAACACTAACAAGACCAATTCAAACTTCCAACATAAAGATAGGTATAAGGAAAACTTAGATCTGCATATTCCTGGTATTTCAGTAATTGCAAAGCACAGTACTACAAAAAGAAATTATGCATTGATTGTGAAGCTGCATTGTGGGAGTATGAACAAAATGTCAGCTAACGTTGCCATTTGTAAGAAGGCACGTCCCATATTTCATATATGGGTCAATGCAGAAGGGGACTTGACATCAGAATTAACATGACAGAACATCAATCTTCAGAATAAAATCTGGGTGCTGATACTGAAATTTAGTTCTTGTTCCATGGTTACATTTCAAAGCATGGTGAATTTAGAGGGTGTCTCACACACAAAAACAATAAATATTGAAACTACTGGTTAGACCTGTGTAGTCCATGAATATACTTATTACGAAAATGGAGAAAAATATTGATGAAGACAGTCATGAGCAGGCCGGGCCACCACTGAAAAGTCAACAGGCTGCATGTTGTGTATTTGAGACTCCTACTCTAGGAGGTAGCTGCCTCTCAAAAGTAGTTCTCCTAACCATGCAAAGCGGGGTAAAGGCATGCCAAGTAAACAAACAACATACCCAAAATATCAAGCGCCATCTCCCTGGCAAGTTCGGAGGCACCATCTTTGCCAAATATGTGAGACTCATGGCCACAGCTTGGGCAGGCAAGCCGACTCATATTCTGCACCAGCCCAAGTATAGGCACACTGACCTTGCGAAACATCTCAGCCCCCTTGCGTGCATCAATAAGTGCAATTTCTTGAGGTGTTGTCACTACAACCACCCCTGCATTGGTGAAGAAATAAAAAAATAAGTGCTTTCGATCTTGACACTAATAACAAGTTTGCTGACCCAATGCTATGACAAGTGTTTGAGCTTTTCTGTTTGATATCTTCAATTTGGTACTAAAGATTTTACACACAATTTAGAGCTTTCATACTAGCAGATACATTGATGCTAAGCAAAGTCAACTTAACGACTGAAGAAAATTAGGCTACATCACACCTACCCAAGTTGTAGCATACACATAAACTAAAGCCCACGCCACAACATAGCCATCTACTGTAATTGAAATATGTGCTAATTGTACATGAGTATAAAGTATACTATGTGTTACAGCGTTTTCAAAACATTTAAACATTTTAAAATCCACTCGATAGAAAACATATGGTCATTAAGATTAGCACGACGTACTAAATGTTTGTGCCTAAAATTTGTTGCAAAATCTATTGATGCACCCCTATTCAGCTGACTGTGCATATTTATTTCAGATCACAAAATTCAAATTAAAAAAAAAAGTTTTCATCTATCTTCTCTAGTTTTCATCTATTATCAGTACTAGCAATAAAAAACAAAGTGAGGACATCCAAAAGCATCACCTGACACTGGAATGTTCTGGGAGATGGAAAGCTGCGTGTCTCCTGTTCCTGGTGGCATATCAACAACAAGATAGTCTAGTGGCCCCCAAGCTACCTGAAATATATTATTAGGCAATCAACACTACAGACAGAAGACTTTAATTTGTGTTCCAAAGCATGCTGATCGTAGAGAAATGCCAATGAAGATGTATATGATATCAAAACATTTAGTGTTGCCCCATTATATGTTCACATAATCTGCCAATGCAATGTTGACAAGGTAACCTAACCTGGAAGCCTGAGCCCTTGAAGGCATCATACCACCCATAATCAACCGCTCCTTAGTCTGCCCCCCTACCTCATTCCTTTAGACAAATGAATTACAGCTTGACAATGACATGTTAATGGCACCTTATTATGCACAGCATGTAATTACAACTAGAAATGAAAAGAGGCAGCATATCAATGTTCGAGAGGAGTTCACCATATACTTGGCATCAATGACACTAGAACAAATATACACAAAACAGAAAGAGAAAATTCATCAGTAGATATACATTGTTGATAGGGGTTCTCAGTAAGTATTTGATCACTTTGGGATTTGCAATATTAATCAGTATGTGAGAAAGCCCTCCCTCCTCACAAAGGAGGCCTCCACTTTTCTTTTTTAATGTCTACATTAGGCACTGTAACTTGTCCCTATGCAGCAAAACATGCAGGTATAACGAAACAGTAACTTTTTGCAAAAGCAGCAGCATTCTTTTTTATCAAGGCTGCCAATTCCACACTTTTTATGAGTATCCTTTTGCACAGTTTGTGCAGTCCCCTTGATTTTCTCAGATCAATGAAAGAGTCCATATTGCACCTAATGCCATAAATCACTGTATTAAATAATGAAGAATACTAGTCTCACCCATAGAGTTTCCTAAATATACACTAGAGGGAACTCTGGCACTAGTGTCTATGGGAGCTGTTACACACCGCGCTTCAGCGATCATAGAAATAATGGTTAATACACGAATTTGAATAATCTTCGTACTTCTGGCTCTGTGTGTGTTCCTGTGGCTTGGAGCTGTTTTCTCACAAAACAAAAATCAGCAATGTTCAGCAGTTACGCTTCACCACCTTATTCTTTTAAGCTTACCATTTCAAATTGGGTTACAAAGTTCAAAAGGGTTTGTTCTTTCCTTTGAAATAAAATTAAAACACAGCAATAAATGAAGCCACAAATGCGATTCCCCTCTCACAAGTATGAATACTAGGCAAATTCATGTGCTGCCCATCACTCCCATGGTCGCTGAACCATCGCAGTGCCAGAGTTCCCTCCAGTTAATTTTAGGAAACTCTATGGTCTCACCCACTAAAGAGATGAGTTTTTATACCATCATAAAAAAGGACACACACAATCTATTCAACAAAAGGACGTAGTGGATGCTGCACCATATCTTTCATTGCAACAAAAGCAAGTACACTCAAACCTCATTAAATAAATTGCATCTTACACAAAATTAGGTTTGTTAAATCCGAAAATTTGTTATAAAGGTTTATTCCTAACATTATGCCTATTGCTAGACTATTTTTCATTTACTTCGTTATAACTGATATTTCGTTACATCAAGGTTTGAGTGTAATGCCATTAGATGTGTATGCCATCATGGTTATAATATCTCTGCTATTGATTACTTGCAATCTTTATTTGGTAATGGTCACTCTAATTGAGTCACTTCTGTCTACAATCAATTACATTTAACCATTCATTTTATTCAGGAAGTAAGCTTATCACAGGAGATGCCAAGAACCATGGAACACAGCAGCCTAATCAATGTTCACATATCAAAATGTACAGCTGAGCACTGTATATTTTTTATTTTCTCAACTTTAAAGAGACACTAAGAATATATATATCAAGTCCACTTGGATTGCTAGAAACCTCTCAATAATTGTTCTAGAAACTTATTTCGTGCCACAAAAATGCTCAGATTAAAAGAAAAATATGTTCTAGTAGTACACGTACTATTAGCACAATTCAAGCTACCCGCCTCTGAGAATGACCATTTGATGTAGCCATGGCCGCCCTGTACCCGTTTTACTGCCTGACAGTCGGCACTGCCGTGCAAGGCAGCAAGAGCCTTTAACAGAGCACAGCCAGGTAAAATGAAAACTTGCATCATTCTCAAGAATAACGTCAAGTTTTTTCTTTCTTTTTCTTTTTTGCATGAATCTGACTGAAATGCTCTTGCTGCACTTTCTTTCATCCTGTAATGCACTGAATTGTTACGTTCTATCATGGGCAGCTTGAGTACCTGTGATTAATTTCACTGAGGCAATGCTACGTGATGGAGGCTTCCACTGGCGATGTAAACTGTGTAATTTTTCTTTTACTAAGTCTGTTACATGTGCCCCAGCATTCACCACATTAGCAAAAGGTTTGTTGCATCATGAAAGGTCAGGACACACAGACTAAATACATAAAACTCTTTTCCGCCAAGACGCTACCCCTGATATTATGAAAGTGCACCTGCATATTTTATAAGAAACCTCGACCATGCACAACATAACTCCAAGTGCACTTCTGTCACTTTTATTTTCTTTGAAAAATGCAGCACGCATATGGTTCGAATTTATGCACACCTTAGAATTTGTGCTAGAGGCGTAATAGTTGTAAAAAAAATCCTTGTCTTGGTCACAAGGTTCCTGGTATAATATATAGCACTGTAAATCATGGGACTATTTCAAGTGTGAGCCATTCCATTTAAGACAAGGTCATGTTATAAATTATTTGCTGTGTGTAGACAAAAGAATGTCTGGTACATCAAAGCAAAAGAAAGGTATTCAATCACTTCTTAATAATTTATCAGAGATCTTTGCCAGGAAGCATTCAGTAATTATAATCCATTACATTTTTACCAAACCGCAATTTACATTCTACACAAGGGGAATATCTGATACTTTCCAACTGAAAACTATGTAGAAGAACGAGAGCCCACACCATAATTTTAATATTTATTTATTGAAAAATACCTAACAGGCCCGAAGGCATTGTGTAAAGGGGGCTCATGAACAAATTAGAAGTAAACTCATAAAGAACAATGCTACATTGCACATTAATAATAACAAAATAGCTCATACAAAAATAATTAACAATGAATTCAGTCCTCCTAATTCAACAGTTCACAAAGAGCAGATTACATCATGTTAATCAAAAGAACGCACAGTAGTTTACAATATAAAATATCCTGAAAGTTAAACGACGAAAGAGAAAACTTGGAACGCTGTATCGAAAAAATGTATCTTAAGTTTGTGTCGAAACGTGTTAGGGTTACTATCAGAGACGATATCATCAGGAAAACCATTCCACATACAGATGGCTTGCAGTAGTGCTGATGTGTTAAACGCGTTAATGTTACCAAAGATACGGGTAAAGCTGAGGTGATTATGTAACTTGACTGATGAGAAGGGAGCGTTTAAGTTGTAACAATGTAAAAACATATTTGTCGAAGGCTATGCGACTTTTGTTGAGTGTCTAAAACCTTCTCCTCCTCAACTTAAATAGATGAGAACAATAATCTTCAAGCCATGTTATGAACCTACAACATACCTACAATCTACTTGCTACACTGAGCAAGTTCTATATGCATGGAGATGTGAAATTGAAAGTAGTGGTGCCATAGAATATGCTCAATGACAAGTCTCCAAGATGTTCATGCAGACCGTTGACAACCAGGCGCCTGGTTGTGGGGACGCTTTTCCTGTAAATTAGAGGTGATCTCTTGGCAGGGTTTCAATGGACTATCTCCCTTAGACAGAAAATGATGTCTCTCACATATAAGTAAGGGTAAATGCGAGTACAGTGATGTCATGTAACACAATGTTGAATGCTGGATACAAGAAAAGACGCCTCCAAACACTACACAGCTACAGGTTGTCATAATAAGTTGAGTGTGTTTAATATACTAAACCTCAAAAAATCTGAAAACTTGAAAACATACCTGCCGAAGCAGTTTCTCAATGGCAGACATGACCATAAGGCCTCGCCACACAATGGGCACCTTGTCGTCGACCAAAAACCCCATGGACATGCTGTGGCAGAGAGCAAAATTTCATAGTTAAACACATACATTAATGCATTGAAAGCTTTTAATCCCCTCCTTTTCCATGCCGAATATATTTTCATTAACACCATCGAAATTTCCTCAATTTCATTGCAATAGCATTCTATAGCCTCTCCAGCTGAACATTCACCGATGCTGTAATGCTCAATGTGATATGTAAGTGCAACAAGATTCTATCACACACCACGCAATGCACTGTGGGTGCAAGGAAAATTGTGCGACGGTGAGACAAGGAGGATTTTCTGCTTGCAACATATCTTCCAATATGTCTAATGTTGCAGTTAAGATAGGAAACTGGCTGCATGCGTTTAGCATGCTCCAGGTGACAAGTGAGAAGATTACACATGTAAGAGCAACCCACGCAAGACACCTCTGTCCTCTTTGAAACTGTCACCTTAGAATACAGTGTTAAAGTCCCAAAGCATTCACTTACCTCAGCTTGCACTATTAATTATGCCAGCATTACAAGAGCGAGGACTATGGTTATCAAGGAACACCTGTTCTCATTTGCTTGGATGGATGTGACATCATGCTTTAATTATTAAGCAAATGTTTTACTGCAATGTATAAAGTTACCATTGTATACGGCCAACAAAGCAATGAACTTTATGTAGTTACCTAATGCATATTGTTATCATTATAAATGTTTTACCCAACAGCTAAAACTGCAATTTCTTGTATACAGTGAAACTTCGATTATACGTCCCCCAGTTTTGTCACAACCTGCATTTTACGATGAATCGGTTTGGTGCGGGCAAAATCCTCATAGAAACAATGTATTAAAAAAATGGCAGCATATCCACGAAGTGAATGATGAAGAGTGGGGCGAAGAATCCGTCCGTCCATTCGTTCTTGCTTCTGTCCGTCTATGTGTCCGTCTGTGTGACCGTCCGTGCGTCCATTCGCCCGTCCATGCGTGCATCTGTTCGTGCATCCGCACGTCCATCCCTGCGTTCGTCCATCCATCCGCTTCTGCGTCCGTCCATCCTTCCATCCATGCAGCCATCCGTGGATCCGTCCATGCATCTGTCTGTGTGTCCGTTCGTCCATCTATTCAGCACTCCAAGTACCACCATCTCGCATCTTTTCATCGTATATTCCGCATATGCACCGCCATCCAGCGGACATTCCAAGGACTAAACGAGAGGTGGCACACGCACACTTTCTTACGGCTTGCGCTTCGTGTCTACTTCCCACCTTTAACCACCTCGAGGTCATGGTATATATTAGTTCACTGTATTCAAGGCACTGCGGCCCAACGCTTGCTAAACCTTTCTAAAATCAAGGAGGTTATGCCCAGCGAGTATAACGTAGCAACCCTTTCTTGTCAGATAGGGCTCAATGTAGATGTCAATGGCTGCTAAAGGGGAATGAGAGACAGGAGAATTCGGCTTTTACTTACACGCACGCTGCGAATTTTTTATTGTTCAACAACGCACAGAAGAAATCTCTCACCGGCACCACCTTGGAGGTTAAAATCTAAGACTAGTTACACACTACGACTACTACTACGACTACGAGGGATGAACGGGTGCCGCTATAAGGAGCTTCACCCCTAAAAACCTTGGTTATACGACGCAGTTTTACGCCAACCCAGCATCTTACGACGACTTTCACATTCCGTCGGAAAGAAAAAAAAACACCTTTACTCGAATCCCATGTCGACCAAATATTCACGAGTGAAAAATATCAACTTGCGTATCCCAAGGAGGACTGCAGGAAAAGTGGAGTCCTCTTCATCGAATAGAAAATTTAATCTCCTGCACTTTTACATACGCCTCAATCGCGTGCATACGTATTCGGGGTCGTTACCTAGTCAAGCTCTATTCACATAGAGTATGTTCAGCTAATCAAAAAGCTCATATTTTCACATTTTCAGACCCTGGAAATATTTCCTGGTCGACATATGGCTGATCTCCTGCCTCTGTCACACTCGCTGATGATGATATTTGGTGTTTTTTGGCGCAAGGGCCATTTGATGGCCAAAGAGCACCAGTTTATTGGACTAGAGATGTGAACAATGATTGTGATTAGTGGCTGTATAAGGGTCTTAAAATTTCTTGCGCTAAGGCGGGTAAAAACATAGAAGTAATAAAATCATGATGTGTCGTGAAATGTGTGTAGTGTCAATGGATGACGAAAGTTTGTAATAATAAAAACCATGGAGGACATGTATGGAATTAGTACAAGTGCCTTGATCGTTCACACCCTTGCGTTCAAGGGCGTGAGGCAAGTGCTTTGTTGAGTGTAGCTACCGCAGTAGAGACCTCTCAGGAGAGGTCGTGCTATGGAATGCCCGGATATTTCACATGAAAAATACGGAGTTCTTTCAAGAAAGCCAACAACAATTTATGTGTGAAAACTGGTTCCCTAGCGGCGAACATTGCTGGATGAAGTGGTATCTGTTGTCGGTAGGGTAAAGGAAAGTGTTGTCTTCTCAGCGTGTCTAATTGTTTACACTGGACTAAAATGTGAAGTACGGTGAGTGCTTCTCCACATCTATCAAAAAAAAGTGGGTCACTACCAGACAAAAGAAATGAATGTGTGGAGTAGGTATGTCCTGTTAGTATTAATTCTGTGTGGCGTGATTTTGATACTGGCGGCCAATGACTAAGTTGGAGCTTGATGACATGCAATTTATTACCTGTGTTTGTGTCCCATGTGCTCAGCCAATAACCCCTGAGCTTTCGTTTTCGAAAAGGTTTCAAGTTGGGTGCAGGAATCGGTATCGATGTATTGGTAGCGGTTCTTGTCGGATCCAGCTAGCTGCTCCACCAGAACGTTGCCTTGTATTTCGCAGTGTCCTGGCACCCAGCAAACTACAACATGCTGCTTGGATGAGTAGACTGTGCATAAGAGCGAATAAAGCGAGACAAGAACAGGGTTTTTGTGCTTTTTAAAAGTTTTCGGAGCTTTTACTACGCTTGAAAAATCTGTGTATATTACTGCCTTCTGTAGTTTTATTTGTTTAATGTGTTTAACAGCCGCAAGTATCACATGTTTAATGTGTTTAACAGCCGCAAGTATTGCATAAGCTTCGCTGGTGAAAATGCTTGTATCAGGATGCAGAACGCCGGCTTCCGAAAAGGATGGGCCAACGGCTGCGTTCGAGATAAAAGTGTTGGTCTTTGAGGCATCCGTAAAGAACTCGGGGTGTGTATTTCTGTTGTAGTTCTAGGAAGTATGTCTGAATATGTGCAATTGGTGCGTGCTTCGTAACCTCCAAGAAAGACACATTGCAATCTATTGTCTGTCACTGCCACGATGGCAGGCATACTGTGGGAGCCATCAAACGGTGTTAAAGTGGCACACTAATTCCCTTTGATAGGCCCCTCACACGGAGTGAGTACGGCTGTCTGATAGAAGGTCGTTTCTCAATACAGCAAGGCTTGACATGTCATAATTTGTAGAATGTGAAGGATGTTCCTTGTCTGCGTTCACTTTACGATAATATTTAAAACATGCAACATCTCTGTAGGTGGAGCGACCATTCGTTTGATTCCATGTAAACGCTCTCCAGGAGGCTAGTGCGAAAAGCACCCGTAGAGAGGCGGATGCCTAGGTGATGAACAGGGTCAAGCAATTTAACGGCAGTAGGCGTCGCAGACTGATATGCTATTGCCCCATAATCTAGGCGAGTATGTATGAGGATAGTATACTAATTGATCAGACACTTCTTGTCACTTCCCCACGTAGTGCAGGACAACACTTTTAGAACTTTCATGGCTTTTATGCACTTGTTTTTTAGATACTTGATGTGTGGTATGAAGGTTAGCTTGGTGTCCAATATTAGGCCTAAGAATTTGTGTTTAGTATTAACAGAAAGACATTGCCCATGTAGTTGAATATCGGGTTCGGAATGGATGCCTCTCTTCCTGGAGAACAAAACGCACTTGCTTTTCTGTGCATTCAGTCGGAACCCGTTTTCTTCTGCCCTATTGGAGACTTTGTTGAAACCAAGCTGAACCTGCCGCTCACACATGGCCAGATTACAAGACTTAAAACAAAGCTGCACGTCATCAACATATGTGCAGTAGAACATAATGTCATGGCTAAAGGCCGGGCAAGAAGACAGAGGACGATGAAGTGATGAGCGTGGACAGCACCCACGGTTCCTCCGAGGAAGAAGAAGAAGTCGAAGCGGCTGCTCTTTTGTTCTGTTAATACAGACCTCGTTTTTTCTGGTCGCACCGTCGTCCTGTATTCTGTTATTTTCACCTAGCGACATTGGTGGAGGTGCTGGACTTCTCCAACTGATGCTTTGGACACCTCCGCGCCCTAGCACATCGAGTCCACCACCGCAATCCATTCCTGCAAAGGATACTCCTGTCCATCGCTACAGTCGCCGACAGCGAGGCCTTAGTCCCGAGGCGATCCCGCTCGAACTTCTCCAGCAACACACCGTACCGGGAGAAATGGCTACCGGAGGGCCTTCACAGCTTACTGTTGATCAGCCTCTATTCCTGAGACCTTCCACGGTGAGGTTTATGAAGACGTCGAGGACTGGTTAGTCCAGTATGAGCGAGTCGCCAAAGCCAACCGCTGGTCCACTGAACAAAAGCTATCGCGCGTCTACTTTGCTTTGGCAGACAGCGCTCGTACGTGGTACGAGAACCACGAGTCAATGCTGTCTTCGTGGGAGGAATTTCGGCAGCGAATTCTTGGGCATTCGCAAACACCGACTGCCGTGATTCTGCTCTGCAGCTCATCGAGGTACGCATACAAAAACCAAACGAGAGCGTCGCCATGTTTGCGGAAGACATGGCCCGCCTATTTCAGCGGGCCGACCCCGAGATGCCTAAAGGTAAAAAACTCCGACATTTGATGAGGGGCATCAAGGAAGAGCTGTTTGCCGGTATCCTACGCAACCCACCAACAAGCGTAGCGGAATTCGTCAAAGAGGCTACAACAATCGAGCGAGCACTGCAGCAACGGCGGCGATACCATGACCAACCAAACAAAACATCTCCCAGCCTCTCTGCTTTGAGTGCCGGTAGTGAGTGTTCTCTGCGCGAACTCATTCGTGAGGTTGTTCGGGAGGAGATCCGAAACCTCCTTGTGACTCCACAAGAAAATACCATGGCTTGCGGTGCAGAAGTTGTGCGGCAAGAACTCCGCCAGGCATTTTCGTTGCCCGAGTCACTCTCAGACCAGCGGTCTGTAAGCTACGCATCAGCTGTTCGTCGATCCACTCCAGTGTCGTACAAATTGTCACCACTGGCTTATTGTGACGTGAGCCAAGGGCCTTACAACGAGCCATGGGCCCCAGCTCCCAATCCGCCGCAGCCGTATCCACAGTCCAACGTGCCTATGCAAACGGCGCCGATGTACACTCCGCCGACATCTGCATCTTGGTCGCAAGGTATGCCCGCCAGTCGACCATTCATCCGTAAGACGGACTTGTGGCGCACGGGCGACCGTCGACCACTTTGCTTTCATTGCGGAGAAGCCGGCCATATTTTCCGCAATTGCCCGTACCGTGACCGTAGACATTATAACTTTCTACAAAACCTCCCCTCGTGCCTATTTTGATAACCGCCGTGACAGCAGTGCAGGCCCGCAAGCACAGCAACCCGAAGTGCCGTATCGTCGAACCCGCTCTCCTTCACCTGCACCAAACTCACCGCCACAGCGCAGTTACTCCGAGGTGGTCCGGGGCAGATCTCCTAGCCCTCGTCGGGTAAACTAACAGCTGCGACCTTTGGGTGGAAGGTTGCCGCCAATCGAGATGCTATCACACCCCCAATATCTTCTCTACGACGTGATACGACGAATGATACCACGGATCGTACGACGCACGATACCAAGGACAATACGACGTCACCAACATCAACGGAAATCGTAAGCGCCAATCTAGACATTTGTATAGACGGACGCCCAATAACAGTGCTGGTAGATACTGGTGCGGACTTCTCTATTATCAGCCTTAAACTCGCCGACTGCCTAAAGAAAGTAAGAACAATATGGACGGGCCCAAACATAAGAACCGCAGGGGGTCAATTGGTGACGCCGACGGGCAAATGTACAGCTCAAATTAATATCGGCAGTTCAGATTTTGTCGCTACTTTCGTAATTTTACCGGAGTGCTGCAAAGACCTGATCTTAAGCATGGACTTCTTGCGTGAATACGGTGCCATTATCAACATTCCTGAAAGATCGGTTACGTTTTGGACGGCCCCAGACCAAGTTTCGGATGTGCCCTGTACAGACCAGCGACATCAGCCTTTGCGCGTCTTCGAAGACGTGACCATCCTACCACGGTCCGAGTGCACTCGTGGCTGTGACATGTGGCACGTCGAGCGATTCTGAAAACATCGCCGAGCAAATTCCAACACTGCTATTCAGCCATGGTTTACGTATCGCAAGAGGCGTCGTAAGCATAAAATGCGGACACACGCACGTCCTTGTTACGAACTTCAGCTCTGAACGCCGACATCTAACGAGGGGCATGACAGTCGCGTACGTGGAAGAGCTCGCCGAGATGACAGACTGCCTAACTCTTGAAAAAGATAATTCAACTGATCTGACACCCGCACCTCTATCTGTTGATATTGGCCCAAGTTTGCTGCTGGCGCAGAAGCAAAGTATCATGTAGCTTATTAACAAGTTTGAAGATTGTTTCTCTTCGATTTCCAGGGTCCGTCAAATGCCGCTGACGAAACATCGAATTATAACGGACGACATGACCAGACCCATCAGGCGAAACCCATACCGGGTAGCTCCGCGAGAACGTGAAGCCATCGAAAAGCAGGCGCGACAGATGCTTGAAGACGATGTTATTCAGCCGTCGAAAAGCCCTTGGGCTTCGCCGGTTGTATTAGTGAAGAAAAAAGACGGCACCTTACGTTTCTGCGTGGATTACCGCAAGCTGAATCAGGTGACAAAAAAAGACGTCTACCCACTTCCCCGTATCGACGATTCACTGGATCGACTACGGCACGCGCGTTATTTCTCGTCGATGGATCTAAGGAGTGAGTATTGGCAGATAGAAGTCGATGAAAGAGATCGGGAGAAAACAGCTTTCGTGACACCTGATGGCCTTTTTGAATTTAAGGTACTTCCATTTGGCTTGTGCTCAGCACCGGCAACGTTTTAGCGGCTAATGGACACTGTACTATCAGGCCTCAAGTGGCAGACGTGCTTAGTGTATTTAGATGACGTCATCGTATTTTCTGCCACATTCGACGAACACGTCAGGCGACTACACTCAGTATTTCAAGCTATCCGTTTCGCCGGACTAACACTTAGGCCGGAAAAATGCCATTTCGGCTTCGAAGAGCTTCTGTTCCTGGGGCATCTTGTCAGTAGTGAAGGTGTGGCCTGACCCTGAAAAAATAGCTGCCGTTACGAATTTTCCAGCGCCAGCTGACAAAAAGGCGGTCAGACGGTTTTTTAGGACTGGGTGCTTACTACCGACGCTTCATTGAAAACTTCTCGCGCATTGCCTCGCCGTTGGCCCGCTTTACCAGAGAAGACGTCGCATTCGTATGGAATGAAGAGCAGCAGAAAACATTCGACGAGCTGCGGCAACGCCTTCAGAAGCCACCAATCCTCGCACACTTTGATGATGACGCACCGACAACAGTGCACACCGACGCTAGCAATGTTGGCTTAGGAGCTGTACTCGTGCAGTGGCAGGATGGCGCCGAACGAGTAATTGCTTACGCGAGCAGAACTCTTTCACGTGCGGAAGAAAATTATTCCACTACGGAAAAAGAGTGCGTTGCGGAGGTGTGGGCGGTTATAAAATTCCGCCCATACCTGTATGGTCGTACTTTTAATGTTGTCAGCGACCATCACTCCCTCTGCTGGCTGACGAATTTGAGAGACCCTTTAGGACGCTTGGCGCGCTGGAACCTGAAGCTTCAAGAATTTGACATGACGGTGGTCTACAGATCGGGGAAGCGACATTCAGACGCTGATTGCCTTTCTCGTGCGCTATACGAACCTGCGACGGCAGAAGATGACGATACAGCCTTTGTCGGAGTTGTAAACACGGCAACTGTCACACAGCTGTAACGAGACGACCCCGAACTAGAACCCATAATACGTTTTTTAGAGGGTCGTACTTCAGCTGTACCTAGACTGTTTGCGAGAGGGCTTTCGTCATTTTGCTTGCGCAACGACGTCCTGTATAAGATGAACTTCATGCCACACGGAAAAGACTACTTACTTGTCGTCCCAACATCTCTAAGGAGCGAAGTATTACAGGCATGCCACGATGAACCAACATCCGGCCACCTGGGTTACACACGTACGTTGTGCAGAGTGAGGCAAAAATACTACTGGCCAAGACTGACGGCGACCGTTCAACACTATGTTCGGACGTCCCTTGATTGCCAGTGCAGAAAAGTTCCACCCGTCAAACCAGCAGGCCTCCTTCATCCTATTGACGTGCCTGTTACTCCATTCGCTCAAGTCGGAATGGATCTTTTGGGCCCATTTCCAACCTCATCAGCAGGTCGCAGATGGATTATAGTAGCCTACGACTACCTCACTCGTTACGCCAAAACCAAGGCTTTGGAGAGGGGCACGGCAAGTGAAGCAGCCCGATTTTTCGTAGAGAATGTGGTGCTGAGGCATGATGCTCCATCAGTGGTAATAACTGACAGGGGAACTGCATTCGCAGCCGAACTATTACAGACAGTTTTAAGACTTAGTGGCACGTCCCACCGGTGAACAACGGCGTATCATCCGCAAGCAAATGGTCTTACGGAGCGTCTCAACAAGACACTAGCGGATATGCTCTGCATGTACGTCGATGTGGAGCATAAAAACTGGGACGAGATCTTGCCGTATGTCCCGTTCGCCTATAACACGGCTCGTCAAGAAACAACAAGAACAACGCCATTCCGCCTTCTTCATGGTCGTGAAGTCACTACTATGCTAGATGCTATGCTGCCGCACGAGTGCGAAGACGCTGAAACGGATGCTGATTATATCACTCAGCTGGCCGAAGAAGCCCGACAACTTGCACACCTACGTATTAGTCGCCAGCAGGACTACGATTCAAGACCGTACAACCTTCGTCACCAACCAGTCTCCTACAAGCCAGGAGAGAAAGTTGGATATGGACACCTATTCGGCACCGTGGCCTCTCAGAAAAACTGTTAAGACGGTACTTCGGTCCCTATAAAGTTCTGCGACGTCTCAGTGACATTAATTATGAGGTTGTCCCTGATACTGCGCACTCTTCAAGGCGTCGAAGGTATGCTCCAGAAGTTGTGCACGTGGTACGCATGAAGCCTTATTTCTCCGAATGAACTCATGCGTTTCCAACGAGTACAAACCGCTTTGATCATAAAGCATCGGGACGATGCTTTTTTGAATGGGAGGCTAATGTCACGGCTAAAGGCCGGGCAAGAAGACAGAGGACGATGAAGTGATGAGCGTGGACAGCACCCACGGTTCTTCCGAGGAAGAAGTCGAAGCGGCTGCTCTTTTGTTCTGTTAATACAGACGTCGTTTTTTCTGGTCGCACCGTAGTCCTGTATTCTGTTATTTTCACCTAGCGACAATATTTTGAGGGATGTACAAGCGCAAAGAATTCATTTTGATAATAAAAAGTGTGCAGCTAAGTACACTACCTTGTGGCACTCCTGTTTCTTGGACAAATGCTTGGGAGAAAGCACTGCCCACTCGGACACGGAATGTCTGATTTGACAAGTAGCTTTCGATTATGGTAAACATTCTGCCACGCATGCCGAGGTGGGACAGGTCTTTTAATATTCCAGAGCGCCATGTTGTATCGTAAGCCTTTTCGATATCGAGGAACAGAGAGAGAAATGAAACAGAGAGAGAAAATATTGTTTGTGGACCAAAGCGTCTCTGATCTGTGCCTCGATACGAACAAGGTGGTCGGTGGTGTATCTACTCTCTCGAAATCTGCACTGAAATGGGTCGACCAAATTCTTTGTTTCAAGGAAATGTACAAGTCGGTAGTTTATCATTTTTTTGAATAGTTTGCACAAGCAGCTTTTAAGTGCAATAGGCCTATAACTTGAAATTTAGGAAGAGTTCTTGCCTTCTTTCAAAATGGCAATAATTATAGCCTCTTTCCGGGAAGCAAGAATAGCGCCAGAAAACCAGATAGCACTGTACAAGCAAAGTAGAGTTTTTTGCACTTCGATTGATAGGTTTTTCAACACTTCGTACACCACATGATCAGAACCTGGGGCGGAATGATTGCAGGAGTTTAGTGATGTTTGGAGCTCAGCTAAGCTGAAAACTTGGTTGTATGTTTTGTGTTTTGTACATTTGTGTTCTGGTTCCTGCTTTTCAATTCTTGTTTTGTATCTTTGGAAGGCTTCACTATAGTGTGACGAGCTGGACACTTGTTCAAAGTGTGCGCCGAGGAAGTTTGCTTGATCTTTCAAGCTGTCAACTTGTGTGTTTACGAGAGGAAGTGAATGTACTTGTCTTCCTGCTATTCTCCTAACCATGTTCCAGACTTTAGCCTCCTGTGTATATGAATTGATGCCTGATATAAAGTTGTGCCAGCTTTCCCTCCTGGCCTGTCGGCGCGTCCTCCTGCCTTGAGACTTTATGTTTTTATAATTTGTAAGATTCACCGCTGTCGGAGAGTCTCGAAACAGCTTCCACGCTTTATTTTGCTTTCTACGTGCATTCCGACACTCACTGCTCCACCAAAGGATGTGTCGTCTGGTAGATCGTCTAGTTTGTGGGATACACTTTGTTGCAGCATCAATAAGAAGTGCTATCAAAAAGTCTACAGCTGCATCTATACTTAATTGACATATGTCCAACCAACTTAAGCGAGTAGCTTCTCTGAGCTTTTCCCAGTCCGCTTTGTCTGTCTGCCATCTGGGAACATGTGGAGGACCTTTGTCTATGTACTTAGAATGATCGGAAAGTGGTAAATTCCAAAAGGATTCTTGATCACTTTCCACTGAAGCAGGGGTACAAGCGATGGGGACACAATGCTGAGATCTATGCATGAGTAGGTTTTGTTGGCGAGGCTAAAGTATGTTAGTTCTTTCCTATTGAACTAACACGCACCTGAAGAAAAAAGAAACTGTTCAATTAGGCAACCTCATGCATCGCAGCGAGAGTCGCCCCATAGACCATTATGTGCATTCCAGTACCCAAGGATCACATATGGTTCGGGTAGTTCATCTATCAGTGACTGGAATTCGTGTTTTTCGAGATGGTACTGTGGAGGTATGTAAAGAGAGCAGATGCTGACAAGTTTGTTCAAAAGAGCTGCTCAAACAGCCACTGCCTCAAGGGATGTTTGTAGTGGTAAGTGTGTACACGCTACGCCCTGATCAACTATAATGGCCACACCATCAGATGATGCTACTGCGTCATTGCGGTCCTTTCTGAATATTACATTACGACGTAGAAAATTGGTGTTCCTGGAATTTAAGTGTGTCTCTTGTACACAGCACATTTGGTGAATGTTTGTGTAAGAGTTCTTGGATATCGTCTAGGTTTTTAGGCAGTCCTCTGACGTTCCATTGTATTATTTGTGTATCTATTATGAGTGTAAATGAGTGCTGTGTGTATTAAAGAAGTATTGCGTTAAGTCAGGAGCCTTTGTCAGGCCCCGTGGTGATGGTTTTTTTACTTTCTGGCGCGCTCCAAAGAGCTGCGCATGTCATTCGGCGCCGAAGACACCGTTGGACTTGCTGTTGTGTCCATCATCTCGAACGACGTGCTGGATGCCCGCTCGCGGTTTACACGTGCAGGCACGGAAGTTTTAGGGCTATCTGTCAAAACAGAAGGATCTGGTGCTTCAGGTCTGGAGGCCTGCAAGCCTTTTGGTGGTGGAAGAGCCTGTGCTACTTTCGCTGAGGGGGGTGAATGGCGCTACCGCCTGTCCATTTTGCGTGGTATGTGCGGGCGCCGCGGATTTTGGTGGCACTGCCCCCTTTCGTGCCACCTCTGCGGACGAAGGACCCTGCAAAGGTAGATGCTTACGCGCCTCCCTAAATGAGATGTTTTCATTTACTTTGAGTGTAAATATTTCTTTTTCGTGTTTACATGTAGGAGAGTAAGCGAGGTGTCCACCGTTGCAGTTTGCACAGTGGGGAGTTTCTTCACAGTTGTCTGTAGTGTGTTCGTGCGAACTACACTTTGCACAAGTTTGACGGCCGCGGCAGCTATGAGAGCCGTGGCCGAAACGCCGGCACTTAAAACAACGTCGGAGGTTGGGGATGTAGAGTTGGTCCTTTAACTTCAAGTAACCTGTTTCGATGTATTCTGGAAGTGTGCTTGGGCAGAATGTAAGGATGAGGTGTTTTGTCGGCGTTTCTTAGTTGTCACGACTGACCTTAATTCTCTGAAAATGCGTTACCTGCTGCTCGTTCCAGACTTCAAGGAGCTCACTCTTTGTCATGTTGATTAGATCTTAATCAAAGACTACACCTTTGGAAATGTTCAGGGAACAGTGCGGTGTGACAGATAAAAATGTGGTTCCTAAGAGGTAAGTTTTGAAAGATTTTCTTACAGGGCCTTGCTTTGAACTACGAGAAGAAGGTCGCCACTAGCCATGCGTGTAGCCTGATAACCTGTACGAAGGGTATTGGTGAGGCATTTTGATACGACAAATGAAGAGATTGTTCTTGCGTTCTTTTGTGTTTCACAGTGAATCAGATGGAAGCGCGGGAAGATTTCTTTGGGTTTTAGAAAGACATTCAGCATTCCTCCGGTGCGCCCCCTCTTAGAGCGAGGGCGATCAGACAGTTTGGGGAATAGAAAAGAGGCCATAAAGTATATATAAATTCGGCAGCCATGCCAACCACCCACCACGGAGCCCAGCATGAGGACGCAGCAGTACAATTATAAAAATGTATGCCAGTGCCAGCTGTACAAAGCCACTATGACCCAATATTATGTGACGAAGAGAGGGCACATACACAAGGTTAACCCTTGCCGCCTGGAAGATGGAAGTAAACAGAGATGAGGAGATGACAGGAAAAATTCAAAGAGAGAAAAGACGAAGATGTAGGAAGAGAGAGATAGGAAAAGGCGGCTGCCGGTTTCCCTTGGGTGGGTCCGCCTAGGGATGCCGTCTGCGTGAAGCCGGTGCCAAAGGGGTGTGTTGCCTCTGCCGGGGGCCTTAAAGGTCCAAGCACCCGGCGTCTGCTCAACCATCAGGATCCCCTTTTCCCCGGACACAGCAAAGCCACGCACGGTTAGGCATTGGAGAGGTCGAAACCCCCCATTAGCTCGGGTCCGTTGTGTCATTACACACCAAGCCTGCTTGCACAGATGCCCCTGCGGGGGTGTCACACTCGCAGTAACTGCTTTGCACATGCTTGAGGGCACGACGCAGCTGCTTTCGCCTTGCTAAATTACTTTAACTTGACGTCAACGTTCATAACAACAGCGGGACACCACTAGCTGCACTTCACGAGGCAACAAACTCCAACGCACACAGCTCAGTCGCGCACAAACGCATCGTATATAAACTCGTTGTCCGTCGCCATTATGCGATAGCGATGGCACTGTATCAGACTCTTCTCATAGAAGGCTCACGGCAACACGGTTTTGGTTTCATTTTCACACGCAGGCAATTTTCGGACTCTATTTATTGGTAGAAAGATGCACGTTGGATTTGATTGTTTTTAAGGCTAAGAATAAAGATTCGCTCGGGCCTCCTTCAACTATTTATTGCTGCCGTTAGCTACCACTGTCAACAATAATTTAATCTACCCTTATTGCAGAGGCAGAAGGTCGTGTCGTGGGCTTATTCAGGCAGTCTGTACCCGTTTTTCGGGTAAGGCATAGTGTCACGGTCTATAATCTTAGTTTTTCGATTATATGACGCTCGGGTCATACGACGGTTTCGCGTGGTCCTCTAAAAGTTGTATAATCAGGGTGTATAATCTCATAAATAAAGAGTTAAACCTTGTTACAACGAAGTTAAAGGGTGAGCCAAATTTACTTCTTTGTGACTATTACTCTGTTTTAGATGCTATACCCCATTCTTACTGCCCATATTTCTCAACAAAATGGATAGTTACGAAAAGTTTTATGCCGTTATGGTTATATGCATACACACAATTGCACTTTGCTGAAACGGGGTTTCAAATACATGTACATCTACAAAATTTGTGCCGGGAATAGCAATCTTTTCACTATATCCAATGCACTGTTATAACGGCTTCAATATCAGCTGTTTACTACTTTTATGCTATGATTTACTACAATTTCTTTGACTCGTGTTTTTGAGTTGCAAAGAGGACAGGCCACAGAACAGTCAATATAAATTTTGATATTCCTCATAACGAACAGTAAAGCATGCTTTTGTTGTGCTTTCTACATTGCATGATCACTCGTACTGCAAGAAAAAATGCTAGGCCTACGTGGAAGGCGCAGCACAGTCAAAGCAAAAGCTAGAAGAGCCGCCTTTCAAAGCCTTTTCTCAACACTCATTGGGTAACTACTGCAAGCACACTTGCTTGATACCCACTAGGTCATTATTATTAAATTTATTTGGGTAGTAGGGCGGCATTCCCTATGCTATTTTTCATCATTCTTCTGAAAAGTGTGGTATCTGCTAAACACCTGCAAGGAATTTTGTGCCAATTGTTCATGCAGTGGCTGCCGACAATGAGGAATTATGGCTGAAGTGGGTATGTGCCACAGTCAATAGGGAAACAAGAACAAGCTTTTGTGATGGGTTGGAGCATTGAACAGCCCACTCGTTACGCTAATCGCATTGTACGACTGGTTGTTCTTTCGCTGTTTTAAAACGCCTTATAAGTTGTATTAACGCGATTGCTTTCCCGTCATCAAGCCTGTCTAAGGCAAGTTTGACAAGAAGTCACAAGCACTGGTGTAGCTCAGTGGTAGAATACTGCGCTGGCACCCAGCGGACCTGGGTTTGAGCCCCACTGTGTCATTGGTGCTAGGTCAAGCCTGCATACAAGCACCGGCGTTACTCAGTGGTAGAATACTGAGCTACCACCCAGCGAACCCGGGTTCGAGCCCCACTGTGTCATTGGTGCTAGTTTTTTTTTCTAAATTCGCGTCATGTGGTTACGAACACCGGCGACGACGGCAGACAACTGCGTGTGACCCGAGTTGTGATCTCATAACAGCTTACGTTATAAAAAATATCACAGAGGCACTGATAGCAAACAGGTTCCACCTGACTGTGCCCGTCCAAGAGAGGTAAAAGGAGGTTCTATGATGACCTCGTAATCACCAGTGCCAAGTTGAAGCTATGAACACAATCCACTAAAGTTTTCTAGGTCTAGTGGCCTGTTTGCAGGAATTCAGCTTCCACAAACACAACAATGTAAGCTTTAAAAACAGCCATTGTCCCAACGGGTGCCTCTCTTCCATGCCACCTTTACGGAAAAAAAAAGGTTTTCTTGTAGACTTCCAGTGTGCTCCTCCTTATTACACTCTCAGAATATTAGTTTTCTTAAAGTCTAGCATTATTTTAAAGTGTAACTCGCAGCAGAGTACTAAACAACTGCTATGGGCCATTCATTAAACAAAAATGAAAGTTGATCCTTCGAAGAGTGTCATCGTTCACTAGCATAATATGAAGGATTTGCATAAAGAAATAATGCATATCCTTGGCATAAAAAAGGTTGAGCTAGTTACTATTCTGGCATCTTTATAAATGAAATAGTATAATCTATATTGTTTATTGCCTGCAAAGAAGTACACATTGAAGCCAACAAGTATTTTAAGTCACAACACCACATAAATTAGAGAAGGAGACAACCAGGTGAGGGAACGCAAGAGCACATAAGCACTGGTGTCATATATAAATGGGATAAAGTTATCCCTGCATTCTGTCAGTATCTGACTATATACACAACCTTTTGCTTGCACACTTTCCCTAACAAAGCACGAAAATGTTGAACAATGCGAAATTCAAGAACCATGAGATATTTGGTATCATGCACACATGGGGTTAATGCTATAGTGCAGGATATGATGATCCACTTCATCAATCATCATATAAAGTGATGAAAATGTGCTCTCCCCACTCAACTGTAACATATGTTTTGTAGTGCTCTGTAACATATGTTTTGTAGTGCTCTGTAACATTTCGCTGATTGTACATGATGATGTTGCATACTCCTGTGGAAGTACACAATAAAAACTATCGATATACAAAATAGCTCACCATTTAATCCCATAATTAACGAGTGGCTTCATAAGGTTTTCTGTGGAAAAAAAATTAAAAATATAGTCACTTGTGCACTGCAAAAAACAAAATCAATATAAAGGAGCCTGTGAGGAGAATCAGCATAAAGAATGGTCACAGACATAGCAAAAGATATCGCACACAAGTGCTACCGCCAACTGCCTAACACTGGACAAACGTACAGACAATGCGACACCATAGCACACGTACATCAAAGGGAGATGCTAAAATTCTGAACACTCGCTCGCTGGATTTCGTGCCGACCGGTTGTGCCCCTGCGATCTCCGACGACAGCGCAGCTCTGGCCTACTGGGCTCCCCCTACGCCATCGCCTGCCGCCGACATGAGCTCTCGCTGAGTGGTGCCTTGTCCTCAGACTCCCCTGCAACCGTTTCCATCTTTCCTATCTCCTCTTTACTTCCATCACTCGCTGTCGCTGCGCCTCGCTCTCTCCTTCCTCTCTTTATATATACCTTTAAATCCTATCCTTTTAATCCTTCCTTACTCCCATCGCGTGTGAGCAACTGTTGAGGTGTCGCACTCTGATGCAGACAGTTACGGGGCTCACTTTTCTATTCTTTTTCCTTTGAAAACCACATAAGAAAAAATTCTGAAGTGTGTGGTGTTTACTTTAGCTCATTTGCGGAACAGTCTGCTATTTTTTATTTTTTTTCATAACATAGTCTCCCTCTGCAAGCGCCCCCATGCAAATGTTTCAATGCAAGATGTGTTACCCCTACTGCCTAAAATAAATGTTCCCAAGAAGTGAGGCTTAAAACCACATGTAGCAGCATGGAACTGCAAGGAGCGAGCAACGGATCCTGATGGCTTTTCTGAGAGACATTGGGCTGAGTGACATTTGGTGACGGACCCCTATAACTCAAGAGATGCTCAGGCGAAACAATTGTCAGCCATTTAGGCTAGGCTAACCCCGCCTGTTGCAACATCACAACCACCATCCCCACCATACACTAATTTTGATAATTTTGTGATTTTTCATTTCACCTGTGAACAAGGCTTCTGTGTGGGAGCCAAAACGTCTTTTTTTTTAGTGTTTTTCAAACTTTCACTTTGATCGGCGCAGTGTCTCCAGGTTTTTTACCTTCAACCATACACTTAACAAAGCACTCATCCCATTCAGTCCAGTAAAATTACAAAGCAGTATTAACGCAACACGAACTAATTTACAGTGACAAAGAGCCCATTGAGAACACTCCTAACAGCAAGTTCATAAAACGGGAACATAAAAAAAGTTGTATATTCTAAATATATGTCAGCATGGAAGTTAACGCACACAGCCAATATCTTCAATGGCACAGCAAATGGCAACTACCTATGCTTAGCACTGAAAAAACAATCAAGAACCACTTTCTAGTTTTAGCATGCAAAAAAAAGAGGGGGGGGGGGGCAAAACCACTTTGAACGTACGTTGAGTCAATTCTGGTTCACCACTCAGGTTCATCATGCGCGGAATGGAGGGTCCATACACATCTGCATCAAGAAGCCCCACGGTTGGCTTCTAAAGAAATCAAGAACCAAAATTAATTAAATAATTTTTTTATTGAAGTACTGTAACCAAGCACTAGCCTTACTCAATCAACCAAGTTGTATTTGCAGGGGAAAAATGAATTATGAAGTCACAATTACTCAGCAATGTTACATAACATTTTTTTATTACTAAAAAATTAAAATGCTAAAAAAATCAACATCTTCATGCAATTCCTCTTCCACGACTCTCACAGTACAACAAATGCAAAGACTGAAAGCTGGAATTTTCAGACCAACCTATGCACCCCAGTTTCCCTCCTTAGCTTCTTTTTCCATCGTAATGACAAATAAAAAAGAAAAATCATTCACATAGTTAGGTGGCAGGCTGAAGCATGACTTCAATCTCACGAGATTCCTTGCACTAAAAGGAATGACTGGTGTGGCAGACAACACTGCAATTGCTGTGAATTGTTCTGTGGCTTACAGCCACACAGCAATGACAGTGTTGTCTGTTCAGTAAACCTGTTCTTTAGTCAAAACTGAATTTCTAAAAACAAATTGATTTTGGTATACCTTTCTTACAATTTTCGTTGGTTTACATAAACTGAAAACACTAGACCTTACACATTTTCAATAAGCCATCTTCTTGGGTTAGCTGGCACGCTGTTTATGTCAGTATAGACCTACTTTTTTTATGTTGTTTAAGTTTATGCCTGAAAACAATGCTCAGCCTATTCATTTGATTTCACCATTCACATGCTCATGGCTAAAAACATCACAAAAAAACCCTACGATTAAAATCACAGGTTCTCTTACAAAACATGCCTTTTTTTCTCTCTTCTTTAGCTTTTCATCTCCTAATTAAGTATCAAATGAACGATCGTATCACTCCAACAATGAGAAGAATACAAAAGAAGTGCCCAAATAAAATTATTGTGCTTATATATGAGGCTTCCTGTATCTTCCAGATAAGTAAATGAATCCACAGATAATTGATGGAGTATAATCTTCAAAAGCATTTCATCAGTATATAAGAGATACAGTAGTGAAGGGGTTATGCATTAACTTTGACCAACTGCAGTTCTTCAAGCGTAAAACATAAATCCAAGCAGTACACAGGCATTATTCAATACACCTGCACTAGCCTTTGCTGCTCTAGTTGAGTGAACATATTAAGAACTACACAGTGCAATGATATGTGAAGAGCATTTATTTTTTTACTGAATTTAATTAGCCAAATATTGAACACCTTTCAAATAATTTTTGAACAATCAACAACCATTTTCACAATTATTACACAGAATACTCAAACACTGTAATCACAATATCAGTAAGTTCCTGTCATTACATTTCGCTTGTGAAGCATTGTTTACTAAAAGTGTAATTGGATTAATCCAAAAAAAAAAAACATGAGCACTTCTTTTGCCAACAATGGACTCCTCAAGCAACTAAAAGTTGGTTTCTAGAGTGACAGCCTGCTACACTAGTTTTCATATTTTATGCCCATACCAGGACACCGAAGAAAGATTTATTGAAAAAAGTGACCATACTTACAAACAGCGACAATACAATTCAAAAACCAAACTGAATAGCACACTATTCAGATCATTATGTGAATACTTTAGGCATTCACACAACTCTAACAGTAAGAGAAAAAGAGATTCTGCATAGATGGAGCCCAAAAATGAAGCATCCTTTAGCCCACTAGAGTTATCTGGCAATACCATCAAATACCTTGTGTAAATTTTCTCTGACCCTTACCCCTTTGCAGTACTGTTGGCTTCTACTCGCCATGATTGTCAAGTGGTTGTTATGGTGCTCAACTGTTGACCCAAAGCTCACGAGATCGAATCCTAGCTGTGGCGGCCACATTTCGATAGAGGCAGAGAGCAAAAGGCCCATGTACACTGTCGTCCTTTATGAAAGGGAACATATGAGCACGTGGCCTGCGCTCTGCGGTGGCTGCCTACAGGACCATCATCAACCGACAGCAAAAGAAAAGATGTTGGCTTTTGGCATCATCTATTGGCAAACAAAACAACAACTTATGGCCGCTGGACAATCGCTCAGAGATACTGTAGGCAGCTGTTGTAGAGAGCAGGTCACGCAATTGCGTGTTGTTTTTCATAAAGAATGACAGTACTTGGATTTAGGTGCACATTACAGAACACCGAATGATTCAAATTTCTGTAGCCTTCTTCTACGACATCCATCATAATCATATTGCGATTTTAATATATAATACCCCAACAATTATTACAAATAATTGCTTTTAGATGAACATATGAAGCACCAGCAGCAAGTTTCAAGCAGCAGTAACCAGTAGGCAACTTCTTCAATTAAGTGACACTTCCCGCCCCATGATTTTCTGTTTTAACGACCGTGCTCCTATAACTGAAGCAAAAAGCAACTTGAAGGGCTTTTGTAGCACATTTCTTGAAAGTGAGTTATCTGGGGGGTGCTACAGTGTACAAACAACTATTGCTCTTGTGTGCACAGTCTATGTCATAAAAAAGAAAGAGAAGGTTTCTTAGTATAAAGACCTTTTTTTTGTTATTCTTCTTCAAAAACTACATCAATGACTCATAAACCTGAGTAAATACGGGCAATAAGATCTGCCCCCCCATGTCTTCATTGCCTTGCCCACCCCTTTATCACTTTTAGTCCTGACACACCTATCGTGTACCTTTGAACTCGTGTCTTTGAGATCTGCTCATGCTCTCCAATTTTGAAAACTAGAAGAAGATAAAAAGTGTATTATTCTTTATGAATAAATGGCATGCTCACCTCATCAGTGATGAGCCATTCTTGCTTTTTTTTTGGTAAAAGGTATGTTTTGGTTGTCATGAAATCTAAAGTAGTCTGGCCATCGTCAATCATTTCTGTAAGCACATATCAATGTACACAGGATTGCGGGAACTTAAAGGAATGACGACTACTGAGTACTTTTCAGAACATGGGATAGAAATTGGTAAGCATATTTTACTCCTTCAATACTTCCTTTTTTTTTAATATTTTGAGAACAAGTAAAATAGAGCCTACTATTGAATTGGAGTATGATTCTTTAATTCGCTTTGTGTCAAAGTTGTCCAATATTCCTGTTCAAATTGCATGGCTGTAAATGAGTACAATATTTTTTCGAATACGTTGCAGATGGTCACCATAACAGCTAGAACATTTGCTGTCAAACAACCCAACTTTCCATGAAATAATGCACAGTCCCGGACTGCATACACACACAGTTATTTTAGTTTTCTACATTTACTCTTTTAAATTTTTTAAATAGGAAGAATTGAATATGCTGGTTCCAAATGCAAAGAATAATTTGGCACTTGGGTCAACAACATTAGACCAACAATTATTTTACCCATTAGATTAAAATATTAAGCTCATTTGTTATCAAAAAATACTTCGCAGTGTAGCGTAAACAGAACAATCTTCGTACTACTACCATTTACCAGCTTAGTCCATTATATAGCTGGGACACCTTATATATTTTTTAAAACTCTTGTATATTTATAGTATCTGGTTTTGTTATTATAATCACTACCAATTAAAATATATGTCCCATGTTTACTCATAGAAAAACATACCTATGAACAAACATATTAAAGAACTTTTTCTTTATTGCAAGATTCACATGAAATCACCGATTTACTCTAGACAGTTTCAATAAAATTCTAACAGAAGTGCTTCATCTTTCTATGCATCAATTGAACTGAGGGCCACTAGCGAAGAAAATAGCCCATGTACTATTACCCAAGTCAAATAACCATGCTGGTATCAACTTCCCGAAGTTCAAGGGTCATGATCACAGTTAATGCGAGCATTTGTGCTTTATTAAGAGTAGAAGCAAGTCGAAAAATATGTTTTTTTTTCTCTCTAAAATTACATATTTTTTATTTTTATTCACTTTCACAAGTTTAGTTTTTTACTTTCATGACAAAAAACTGAAGATTGCCATTTAACTCAAAGTAGGTTTATATCGCTTTTAAAGAGCACAAGGTTGCTACAAAAAAATTAAGAAGCGCTCATTGTCTAGAGTCCTCAAGAAATTGTCACCTAGCTGCTTGCCAATGCATTTTGAATAATTGCCAAACTCTCATTACAAAAGAAATCATCTTAAAAAAACATATTTTCTGCATAGACGACCTTTCACTTACACCTTTAGAATGCGTTTTTCTCAAGATTCATTTTTGGGCAACTTCTTGAGTTTGAATATCATGTTTTCGGTACTTCTGATCAACCAATCGGGATTAAACTTTGCCCCCACATACCTTAAAGGGACACTAAAGTCAAATAACACTTTACGTCAGAGTGAAAGCTCAATGTATGACAACATCTAAAATGACAATATTATCAATAACAAGGCCCTATTTACCGAGAAATTAAGGTAAATGCACAAGAACACATGCACCGCAGTAGGACAATCTCAAAATGATTCCAATAACATCAGACGGACCGCTTACAATTGATCACTAGTAATGAATCTAGCTGCACTAAATAAAAAACCTTCAGTGTATCAAGAGACGCAATAAAATGCTGCCTGTTGATTTCTGTTTGATTTATGAAAAAAAGAACCGTCAGACGTTACTATGGGGAATGAACCTAGTGGTTCAAAATTCAATTTTCGCGTACTTACACTGGATAGGTGGTGCCGTCTAGCAGGGCGCAGTTGAATAAAAAACGTCTGCAATCTCAGAGCCAATGGTGGAAAATTGATCAATGGCCGTTGTTGCTACTGTGGCTCCCGCTACTTTCGGTCTGCTGCTACTAGCGCAGTAAAGCTGGGTAACGTGCACGGCAACAGTGACATGGGTCGGTCCGCTTCTTGAGGCGGGTAATTTGAAGTGCACTAATCCAATGCGGACCACTAAAACACGAATATATTTCAAAGTAGGCCCTTCCTTGGCACAAAAGTAACACTACGAGGTTTTTGGACCGCTATTTCAACAATCAACATCGACTTAATAGTTGCCTTCAGTTTAACCTGCGAAGGGTGCATGTATGTCCTTTAAAACTTTATATCAGATGTATAGTTATTACGAACGAAACGTAAGCATTTAGTATGGGCTGAGAATTCCAACAATTTTCAGATTGCAATTTTTCTTGGTCATCAGAATGTTTTATATGTGCTTTCTTGATAGTAATTTGCATTCTACAGTTAATGTGGAGTAATATGAGCCATTATTGGCTCAAACTATTAAAGTTGAATGTTTAGTGGCATAAAAAGTTTGTCCGAAATGAACTGGCATACTTTACACATTGTCATGGCATAAAACAAAACTGGGCAGCTAATTATAATTATAATTACTCATTTAAAGTTAACATAAAAGCTTACATATACAACAAAAGTTTCATTGCCCTACGTTACAGATTAACACATCTTTTTTTTTGGAATTGCATCTCCCTTTAAGGAAATGACATCCACAGTGCTCTGCGACCCCACACCATAGACAAACTGATGCAGAAAGTGCGCAAAAGGCTAGAAACATGAGCATGCAATGCAAACCCACAAAAGTATGATTTACAGCTGATGCAACACTGTATCTTCATTGTGCAGCAGAAATTTCACCCTCATTGAAGATGGTCACTAGTTGAAATAAATGATACTTTATTCAAAAAAGTTCATTACCAGTAGTGAAATGGACACATATAGAGTTCCTTTCACTATGAAAAGTAATGATTCACAGTCATGTGAAGTGCAGCATAATTCACAAGCTGATCTATTGTTTGTTTTTCATACATTTCTCTAAGTATGACATAAGAACACATTTGTTCTTAACTGTGTTAAACTTATATGACAGCCCCGTCTCCACACATTACTTCTTTTTGCTAAATTTAACATAATCAGAGTTACTGAGGTGCATCAGTTTCGTTTGCTCCATGATACTTCTTTGCCTCTAAAAAGTTCTCTTCACTTCCAAAATCACTGTCAGGACTACAACAGCAGTTCAGCGGTCAACCAGAACAACCAGGTCCGAACAAATGGCTTGTCCCGAAAGACGTACTAGTTACCTAATGCAATCAATCATCTACAATGTCCCCTCACTTCTCAATAAGTATGAAAACGAAAATATTGATGTTCATGCCCGAACTCAGAAAAAGACGAGACATTTTTGTTGGTTACAATGTTGCACGATGCTTGTGTGTGAGAACAGTTATGTAAACTTACTAAACAATTGCTAAGAGTATCACTCTCTTTAATTTATGCTATTCATTTCTATGGTATTTATATTTATGGCATTTAATTATAGTTTTAGTTTTCAAATGAAGTTGCACGGTTTTACTGCTTTTTGCTTTTCAATAACTCTGTCAAATGACCACTATTGTACACAGACTTATTTCTTATATGTTTTTATTAATATTTTGTTATTAATACAACAAATGTACACTTACTTTATTTTGTTGTACTCTGTATAGTGCTGCCATAAAGGGCCTTCAGGCACCCTTAAGCTGTTTGCAACAGCTTTTCACCTGAAGGACCCAGAACTTTGTAACAAACTGTTAAAAATAAAGATCTAATTGATTGATTAATTGATATTAGACATGAACGATACTGCTCCCATAAAATTATGACAGTGACAAAGCAGTGTGTACGTTGCTTTGACTTCAGGTAATACCATCTACTTCATGAACTGTCATAAACTTTTGTACGTCATGCACTCACAAGGTTTTCGCTGTAGTTGCATTTATAATTGCAGACATGCAAGCAGTTTAAAGTAGCAACTTTCAGCTCACCGTTTCATGCAAGGAAAGTGCCAAAGCCAAGTTGACTGCAAATAATAATAAACAGTTTTGTAACCATCTGATCAGAAAAATGCTTATACAAGGAATCTAATTAGTTAATAGCCTCACCAGCAGTGGTGGATTTCCCAACACCACCTTTGCCAGATGCCACCAGGACGACATGCCTGACACCTGCGACTGGAAACTTCTTGGGCAGTCCTTGTGATGTTCTTTCCTGACTTTGTTCTGCTCTATTATAGCTTGAATTACCACCGAAGCATCGCTGTGTAATTTGTAAAAAGAAAAATGAATACTATCACCATACAATTTGTTTTCTTCATTTAAACACACTAACATTTACATTAGATCCAGTTCTTCCGAGTTCTGCACAGGCTAACACAACAACGGTCAAAAGTAACGTGCAGCCTGAACTGACTCAATGTCATGAAGCCTGATTTAACAGCAGAGCTGGTGGCGTAAGCGCACTTTTCCTCCACTTTCACCAACACATGGGCCACCTTTCTTTCTCTCACCAGCAGAACTTGCACTCAAACACACCTTTGGTCGACTGCTTTCACCAGGACAACCAACCGCACTCCTTCCTTCCTATCCACGCTAAACTGCTCCGCTATGACCATAGCTTTGTATTTCCTCTCCTCCTCCCTAGCCAGCTTCACTCTCTCCACACTGTTACTCTTTATCTACTAGGCTTATCTGGCTATAGTATGCTTCACTCTCACCCACTTAGCTTGACCCACACTCGCCCTCTCATCAAGCTTCTCTCACAGCTGGGCTAGAAAGTGCAGACGACAATCCCCAGAGATTTACCTCGGCTACAAACAGCTTCGCAGTTAAAAGTATTAGGCACTTCAAGAAATCTCTTAAATTTGTTTGACACAAATCATAGAAGCAATAAAATTCATTTATGTTCCCTCAAGGTGCATATTATTACATTCCAGACAAAATAAAACAAGATGGCTGCCATCGAGTAAAGGAAGAAAGTAAAGCACACTGCCTCATATTTAAGAAACTGTGCTTAAAAAATAAAAGAATAGCTTCAGTCATCAGGGTTCTTCCTTATGATCATATTTAGTTTTTCAGAGGCATTGTGCAATGTGACATCACATTTGCAGTGATGTGATCACTGTTGCAGTGATATCACCCATCCAAAAATCTGGTCATTGCACGTACTCACACTTTCAAAGAAGAAAAGCAGTGTTTATCAAAGCAAGCTCAGTAGAAATGACAATTTCTAATTTCAACAATGCACTCAAAGCAATGAAGACAAAATATTGTGAGTGTAATAAACAAGCTACATTACTATCACTAATCTGCGTTGCTGGAGAAGGCCCCCTATAATTTCTAGAGGCTTCTCAGGACCAACAATTCCACTCAAAAATATTCATGTGCTTCTGGAATCAACTCCAGCAGGTTTACTCACTATTAAAGGGGAGCTTTTCCTTGTGCAAAAAAAAAAAGGGGGGGGGGGGGGTCAGCATCTTTAGGTGAAGGCTATTATTCAATTTTATTAATTGTAACGTTACAGGGGCCCTACAACACTTTTCCAAGTAACCGTCAAATGGCTTCATTTAAAGGAGTTGATTGTCTCACGAATTTACAACCACAAAATTTTTGAAGCACACCAAGTATGAACAGAGCAAGACTTTTCCAAGTAACCATCAAATGAGGTGTTGATTGTCTCATGAACTGACAACCATAAAAATTCTTAGGGTACAGCAAGTATGAGCAGAGTCAACAGTTCTCTTGCACACTTTAACTGCTTTCATTCTTTGCTCATCTCAATGAGCACACCGTAAGCTAAGTAGGTAGAAATGGCACCAAAGGAAAAAGTTACGTCATGTGCACGTCATTGACCTAAAGAACTTTTTTGCCTTTTTCTTTTGAGCACAAACATTTAGTGTGATTGTGAGCGTGCGGGGGTATGTGGCATCCACCGTAACTATGCAGCTCACGACGCTAAAATCAGCCAATGCGAAATCTGGTTATATGGCATGGTCATTTGGTAATATGGCATCATTTGTAGACAAAAAAATTATTTCCAGCTGACTTTTAGAATTCATTGTAAATTCCAAGTTGCCTACAGGCTTCCGACTTCTCAGGAGCCTCGACCACCGATCAGCAAGGTTTTCTGACCAAGCTGATAAAGTGTTGTAGGGCCACTTCAAGGATCATCTAAATGAGCAATTCCAGTCATTAATACAAAAAAGTCACAGAATTTCTTGTGCTTGCTACTGCAAACAATGTATTATCAAAAGATGTGTCAGCCTTCTACTGCACAATTTTTTTTCTTTCTAGTACTATATCTTTTTGTGATCTCGAACTCATGTTAACCCTTTGTATCTTGGCATCCACATATGAGGACAAAACATACCACAGCAATGGGTTCAGGTAGGTAAGATGGCCTTAAAGGTCAATGAATAATGTCGGTATTTCGCGAGCATTTAATAAAAATATTCATTTGTTTCACTTCCGCAAATGAACAGCAGTACGTGCACACAAAGGCGTTCTTTTCAAGTCGCCTGTGTAGGTGTATGCCTACATTTTTTTTTATAAGTTCATTTTGAATTCGCTATACCTTTTGTAGATTATTTTGTTTTATTTAAAAAAAAGAAGGTATTATCTTGTTTTTATCCGAGTTTTGTTACACTGTAAATGACCAAAGCTTTCTAAGTTGGGTTGTTGCTGCAGCATTCATGTTTGTGGACAACAGGCATACCGAGTGTCTTGTAAGAAGTCAACAAAATGATAAATGGTACTAGGACCCGCTTCGTTGGCAAGCAGCTCTGAACATAACATTATCCGTAATACAGATAAATACGACATTTAGAAGTTATGTTTACAATTAATTTATAATTTATATGGTTTATTTGGGATGTATATTAATTAAGTGACAAAGATACACATGGCATAATTTTCTAATGTTTGTCATGATGATAATTATATTAATCACAAACATGTTGAAATGATAATGAAGGCATTGATTATGGTATGAAGTGATGACAATAATGATTCATGCATTGGAACAGAGTTGTCGGCAGGCGAAATTTCTATGTACAATGAAGAAGGATGATGGACATAATGCAACTAATGTTCTCTGCGTTCATATATGTGGCATTTTTTTTTTCTAATAGAACCAAACACACTTCAACTGAAACTGAGAAAAATGCACTATTTTGCTACTGATAGCATAATCGGGCCTGCTGAAAACATTTTTTTTTTTTGCCAGTATGTACCTCCCCTACATACCTCAAACCTATATTGTGGCTAAAATCTACATAGCCCAATATCGTTGGTGTTCAGGAGTCAAGTTTGTATTTGGCTCATACAGATTGAAACATTTCATTTGGGCTTGAATTAGGTCATAAAATAAGTCTAAGACAATTCAAATGCACGCTTCAGCAATATTTTGCGATAAAATTACCATGACCCTTGTGCTTCTGTCGGTGCCATGCTTCGTCCAATGAGTATAATTGCGATTACTAGAATTGAAAAGTGAGTGTTCCTTCCTGGTAAAAGGAACACTATTCTGGACTGTCAGCAGTGCTTT
This sequence comes from Rhipicephalus annulatus, assembly GCA_013436015.1. Classification (NCBI taxonomy): domain Eukaryota; kingdom Metazoa; phylum Arthropoda; class Arachnida; order Ixodida; family Ixodidae; genus Rhipicephalus; species Rhipicephalus annulatus. Next base: position 21,674 of record WOVY01005184.1, on the reverse strand, counting down.
CGTGTTCTTGGCGTCTTTTGAAGACACTGAAAAGTGCTCCAGCCAGTTTTATGCTATGCCGTTTCGGACCACTTCTTCTTTATGGAATATATCAGTGCCCAGTACCTTCATTTCATATGCATTTCATTTCAAATATACTGTGTTGGAGTGAAAGGATATGATACTGTAGCCTTTAACTTGAAAATAAACACTGAGAGACAAAAAGATGTTGGAAAATCAGCCTTTTACTCTTTATATTCGAGTTTTGTCACAGAACATCATGTCCTTCAATAAGTGCCAACACACCCTACCAAATTTAATTGTGGAATGTAAACACGATAGCAAAGCAACTAGGACACGAATGAAATACTTTGGATAAAACCATGTTGGTTGTTTTGGTCACAATTGCTGACGCAGTTCTGTTTTAAAGAATGTGGCTCAGTTTGATTGAAACCGTTACAGCACTTGGCTCATTTTTTATTTGAAACAGCCTTTTTGAAGTGCGGCAGTTTGGGCTAGTTGGTAAGACACGATGATAGTTATAGCGCGAGAACAGAACGACGTCTCCTTCTCGTCCCTTTGTCGTCGTTCTGTCCTCGCGCTATAACTATCGTCATGCCTTTTTGAGTTCATGTTACAATCAGGAATTGCCTTGTTTTGATTTTACTGTTATAAAAGTTAAAGATGCTTTGTAGGTGCTCTTTACGCTCACTTGATATTCAGCTTATTTTGGTTTAGCATTTGGTTTTTTTTTTTAAAAACACCACATATGTGGATACTTGTTTTCTTTTAAAACTAAAACTGAATTTTTTGGGTGTCCGGTTTATTACCACTTTCATATGCATTGTTATCAAATACATGCAAAAAAAAATGTACTTAAACAACTGGATTGGCTGTGGGAAACAAAAGAGGGTTAAGAGATGGAATAATTTTACACACATGTATTTTGGTGAGAGCCTGCAAAAGGAGTACAAGGCAAGTGAAGCTGCTCTACGATTTAATTTCTTCACATCCCTTATGCTGTACCAAAAATATGGAAAAAGTATGTACTGCCTTATGTCATCACTATTTAACCAGTATCGAACTATTTATGAGAAAATTGCTCTTTCTCTATTGAAGCCTTAACCAAATGTGAAAAGCATGACCAACAATGCATGCAAATCCACACTGTGAATGCTATGAGTGAAATAATCAGACTTTTCTCTTGGTGTTCTTCATAGCCCTGTGACAATGTCACCGTAAATAAAAAAGGGTACTTCAATAGTTTTATGTAGATTATTTTGTCAATATGTTATAGACACCTAACACAAATGCAGCATGGAGTTACAATGCAGGTTTTGTGTCCTTGGCAAGTCGTACAATGAAGCTGAGGATACACTGTACTTGATCAATGCCCCAATATTTACAGGTTGTGTATTGAAGCATTCAGCACCAGGCATTCACCTGCTAGACTCAGTGTGAATAAATTAACAAAATTATAGGCCAAAGGTATTCCATGAAAGAATGTTGAAGATGACTGTGTCTGCCATTTAAGCTGGAGTAGCCAAGTTTTCCTACCTTGCTGAAGGACAATATGCCTCAGCAGACGTGAGGCAATTACCATGACATTAGCAAAGCATCTTAGTCTCACACAAAGTAGGCTGTGAACACATAAATTTGTTGACAAGTGAAAATGCACGCACTTGGGACATACGCTTGTGACACGCATGTTTTTCACGTAAACTCCTGAGCATTTCCTCGGTGCGCAGCCTGTATTCAGCAGTTTTTTAATATCTCAGTATCAAGCCATAACGTGCTAATAGATGCATTAGCGCAAGGATTTTCACCTTTTTGTCTAGCCTTGCATGCTACTGTATGGCCAGCTGTCTGAACGGTAGGAAACTACTACTACCTGTTTTAGCACCTTTACATTACTGTAATAGAAAGCAAACACACAGGCAAATTTTTGATGATAATGTATTTTTAATGCTTTTTCATAAGGGCCGAATATGGCAAGCGAGCTCCATGCCTCAATGTGTGTTGTCCAAAACATCAATAAGCAATAGATTACAATGAATAGCAGTACAGGAATAAAAATCATTTGCTATATATATATATATATATATATATATATATATATATATATATATATATATATATATATATATATATATATATATATATATATATATAAAGACGATGCTATGAGCCAGAAAGTTGTGCTGGTGACACACAAAAAAGCATTCGTGAACAGAAGTGAACAACTGTTGCACAAGCGTGTGTGTTCACACCTTTTTGTTTGTGTTTAGATGTAGTGCGGTTGTCCTCAAGGAGTTTAGTGCTTTATTAAAAATGATATATTTTACTTGCATGAAGTTGTGAAACTTGTCCAAATGTGATTGACTCCTCACTTTAGGCTTAAGTAATGTACCAGAGCGAAACCCACTTTCTGTAAAGCATTGGCGCAGCCAGAGGGAGGGGGGTTCAACCCCCCTACCCCTGCCCCCCAAGAATAAGGAAAATCTGGATACATCCCTGTCGCAGAGGCATACATTAGGAATGATTTCTCGACTCCATCAGTACTACCTATACACGTAATCAGCTACGCTTTAAAGGCAACACATATGCCAACTCAAGTCACCAGGTGAGTTAAATATACGCTCAAGCGATACAGCTTGCACTAACAGAGTTATCAGTCACACTATTATTTTATATATAAAAACATCAGAGTTATAATTAGCTTTAGCAGCAGGCCAATCATGTGAGCGCGCAAATGAATTTCGAGCAGGATCACTGCAGCTTCTTTCAAGATTGCCACAGTGCCTGCAGGTTGTCAATCCTGTGTAAAAGCTTTACGCACCGACGGTAAAGTTTGAAAAGAGCTGTAGCATCCAGGGACGGCGTTTCGTATGGTATGATTTAACCAATGAACAGACCTTCCAAACAAGTGCATCGTAAAGATGCACTGATTAGCCATTTTAAAGTCTATGCTAGTTATGGCCAAGCCGTGTTGGCGTACTCAAAGTTTGGAGAGGTGGGAGAGCACGACCTGTAAATGATTCAACAACCTGGAACGTTTAGGCTCATATCGCCACTTCTTTTTTTTTTTCTATGACATTTGGTAAACATGCCGGTCACACGCGTTTGAAGCACTTTTTGTGCATGAATAAAGGAATAAACTGAAGGCCGCGTTTGCTGCCACCGGGTGGCACGAACCATGACCTACTACACTCCTGACCTGCCCAGAGAGCACCTCTTCCAGCGCCCACGTTCTAGTTCATACCTTCTGCCGCTAGGGCCGTCACCTACGAGCGGCGTGGCGCTAGGCAGCACCTGTTCGCTGTCGTCTGCTTCAGCCATCGCTGTGGCAGTGCAAATCGTTCTTATTGTGCATGAATTGTGTATGAATGTGTAAAATATGGCAAATAAAGCGATATGATTCCTCGTCAGAGTTGGCTGCATTCGTGTGGACGTTTGAAGCAGAAATAGAACCGTAAAAAAAGCACACAAAGGGTCACAGTGGCAAGCAGACGGGAACTTTTCTACAAATGAAGGAAAATTTATTATGAAAATATTTCTTGAATGAAAACGTAGTCCAACGAGATAAAAAAACTATTGTTAGGCATTCATTGTTCACACTGAATCACGATGGTTCCAGACGATACGCATACACAAATTGCAGAAGATACGCAGAAACACAGTAGGTCGTGTGCAGAAACTTGCAGACGGCAGATAGCTGCAGTAGTCAGCTCTAATAGTGGCCGCGTGCAGTTTTTTTTTTTTAGATGAGCTGACACCTCAAATGTAAGTATGGTGTATTGCTGCGTGCCATATTGCAAATCGGAACAAGGCAAACAAAGTAAAGTAAGTTTTCACGAGTTTCCTGCCACAGACATACGGGAAGAATGGATCGAGGCAATTGGAAGAAAAGGTGAGTCTTGTGTTTTTGAGAGTCGTTTCAATTCAGAACGAGTTGCAAGCTACCAAGAAGCACCAGGGTGCTTTAGTAAACTTTATTTCCGTGTGTTATGCTAATTCACTGAGCTAAAAAACATGAAAGCTTTTTTAAAGTACCGCGGCTAATATGGCAGGCTCCACAAATAGTGCCAAGAAATTTAAATATAGCACACAAGAAAAAAGTAAATATACGAAATCTGTAAATTATGTAAAAATGCGTAGCGGTGGGTTGCGAGGGGTTCGAGCACCCTTCCCGAAGGCTGCCTCAACAAATGCCGCCGAAATCCATAAAAAAATTAATGATATGAAATATTTACGTGCTGCCTCCACAGTTTGTCTCTCTGTGTGTGTGTGTGTGTGTGTGTGTGTGTGTGTGTGTGTGTGTGTGTGTGTGTGTGTGTGTGTGTGTGTGTGTGTGTGTGTGTGTGTGTGTGTGTGTGTGTGTGTGTGTGTGTGTGTGTGTGTGTGTGTGTGTGTGTGTGTGTGTGTGTGTGTTTAGCGATGGACAACTCTTGAACACTGGGTGTCACTGAAGTTAGCGACCGAATTTGGTCAAATGTATTTCTCATCTCAAACTTCTATCTTCCCATACAGCTTTGTTCGTTTCTGTATAAGCTTACTTAAGGTAATTAGAAACGTTACGCCGGTAACGAAATGTGGCGATTAACTGTTCACTCTATATAGGGCTGGCAGGCGGTCGGGTATAATGACATAATTGAAGTCCTTCGTGCAATGAGCCCATCGGCTCTGTGAGGGTTAAGAGACCCAGCCGGTGAAACCGAAATGAGGAACCTGGAATAATCAGCGACAGATACTCTATTTATGTGCGTGCTGCATCTGAGATTACATCATGCATGACAAAGATTCGTTTTGGAGAATGCAAAAGAACAAAAACCACTGAAGTCATCGTCGTCAACGGCGGAGTCATTGTACAGGTTAGAGGTTTGCGCTCTAAACCAAGACCAAGGCGCTCAAGTGCGCCTCGGTTTCGGCTCTGTCGTATTGGGTCGCGCTTCGTTACTGAGCAGCCATTAGGAAATTCAGCTTTGTTATGAAACCTTGTATAGCCAATGAGCTCTTCGAATAAAGGGCTTCAAGTATGCCACTGGACTCGACCACGTACCATCACTAAACATCAATCGACGAATGTAGTCATCTAAAAAGACATTTACAAAGGCTGCGAGAAAATATGAAAATGCACTAAATGGGTATACAGGTACTTCCCCAGAATAAAATCGTGGCTATGCTTTTTCTTAACCTCCCCATTTGGCTTGTTACATTTTGGAAAAATTAATTACAAAAAAGGTGTTATGGACTGTTATTTTGCAATCTTGCTAGCCATGCGTATACGCCTTTACCTTTGATGAAGGTTCAGGAAAGCATCGCTGGGAGCCCAGCGACCGGTCGAAGGTATGCAGCCTGCATTTTACCGCTGAAGATTACAGAACAGTGACGAAAAGGAAGATGTTGAAGCCCACAGCCGTGCCTTCCTTATTTCCCGCTTCTCCTGATCCACGTGGGCAAGATCCAATGCCGCGGAAAAAGCGGCTAAAACGAACGCAGGGGGAAACAACGCTGGCACCCATACAAGTAAAAATACTGTAAGTAAAACTTGAAGTCTAACACAACAACGGATAAGAATAATGTTAGCAGTATTCCCTTATGCGTTTAGCGGGACAATATATCTGTCATGCTTCGCTATTTTTTCGGCTTAACAGGGGAACGTCCAACGCAGATTCTTCTCAAGAAGAGCGAGCATCAGCGGAGCCTGGGGAGTATATAGTTCTGAAAACCCAATTGAAACTGCACAAGAGGCCGAGTGGTTGCATTTTCCATCAAGTCAGGACAACATGGAGGACTGTAGTTCAGTTATACAAGGGGAACACCAGAAGAGGCCAGTGCGGCGCTCCATGACGTCGCAAACGTCGATCGGTTTGAAGAAGATGCGCTCCCTGGTCGCGGCAACTAAGACGTTGCGGCGGAAGTGCAGCAGGCTGAAAGAAATGAACAGTAATTTGCATTCACAGCTAGAGAAGCTAAAGAAAGATTTTTTCGAGATGAAAGCCCTCGCCGAGGCGAATGGCGCTCTAACGCTGCAGGTACGCAGTTACGTCAGTGGACGAATGTTATATTAATCCTTTTATATTCGCACTTAATTTAAATGACTCTGAACATAATAACAATTTAGGAGTAAGTCAATTCTATCAACATCACCCGTACTACGAGAGGACGTCCGGTGAGCGAAGGAATTCTCGAAACTATAAGAGATTGTAAAGGTGGCGATGCTACCCTTAAGTTCTCGCGCATCGGCTAGCAGTGACGTCATACTTTGACGGCCTCAGGTAATGTCTAAGACTGCTGTGTTAGTAGATGCAAGGTCTGAAGTAGCAAGTTTCAAAGAAATGTTCTCAGCCAATGCGGCCAAGTACACAAGGAGCGACGCAACATAAAGCGACGTGCACGTGTCGAAGATTGTTCGCCAAACTCAGAACATTAAACCTAGTCTTAATTTTTTCTGTTCTAATAGTCGTATGATCGGAACAGGAACGATAGAGAATTATCAGGTACTCATTTATCAGTCTATTAACTTAGTGTCCCTATACTTTTTTGTAAGAAACGTCAGAAAGGGGAGGATGGAAGCTTGCAGTAAAAAACCTGTGAACAGGGGTTGTTCCCATTCTTTAATCGCTGTTTACACACACACAAACACTGAAAATAATCATGAACCAACTCGCTTAATCAGTAGTTTTAGCAAAGTTGTTTCGAGCCGGCGTTTCGACAAGCAGGCTTGTTTTCTGAAAGACTGAAATACAATTATAGCCTTAAGGATGACAAGTCCGCTGTCATGATGTCTGCTCGAGAGAAACTCTGTTTATAGATTTTCTTCTTCATATAAATTTACGTGACATTTTAGTGTACGCCGATGCTGGCAATCTTTCTGGTCATACGAAGGTGTAGGCCTGACATAAGGACACGGAATAAAAGAAGGTTGGTGGGTAAGCGCGCACATGAGCAAGTGTTTAAGATACGAAGGTCGGTGTGTACCCCCTTGCGTGATTGGCGCACCCCGAGTTTATTCCTTTATCCTGCGAACAACGAGTTCAAATTTCTGTCGTCGCAAACAATTAAGGACATTGGACTGACAACTGGAAAGACAGTAATTTGCAAGCTGTGTTGTGTTGGTGCTATGGGCCGATCGGTTTATGCTCGTACAGGAAGCCACGCTTGACGCACATGTGATGTCTGCCTTATAAACTTGAGCGAGCAGCATTGCATTCAAAAAGGAAGGAATGGTTTGGAAAGTGTAAGTGAACAGTTTCCGCTAGTCCGTATGTGTGAGTCGGTGGCCGGTTACTGAACATGACGCAAGTCTGAAGTTGCGCAATTCATTAATGTAGCATAGCTGCAATTGAATGTCCACGTGGTGACATGAAACATCTATTATTGTCTTAAGAGTAAACGCATATCTTTTCTCGCGATTATGAATTGTTGAATAAGGAATGATGCCAAATGCAAGGTTTCGACAATCAGGTGCACTATTCTTTGTCAGGACAGCAACAGCCTCCTTTAGTAGCGTGTGTGTGAACGTTTGCTCACTCTCCCACAACATCTAAACTTGTCTTGACAAGGGCAAGTCCAGTACGTAAATGTCGAATTGTTGGATGCGCCGGCATTCCCTGCTCTACGATGTTTCAGCGGGTCAAGCTTCCATTCTCCCCTGCACTTCCGCTTTCTTCCAGTATGTTATCTTGCGCGTGATTTACGCATTTCAACTGCCCTTTCATCATCAGGAAATGCTGGACGAGAACGACAAGAAGGCTGAATTTTTGAAGGAGCAATTGCAATGCCTGCGTGAGAAAAATCACCGTTGGAAAGAGGTGACCATCAGGCAGGCCATAATGTGGCAAGCTAAATCACCCTGCGGGTACGAAATGTTGCGGAGGTCTGGGTGCCTCACCCTTCCAAGTCGCATGACACTGAAGCGTTACATTGGCTACTGTACTGGAGCAGTTGTTTCGTCGCTAATGAAGCAAAGGCTGCACACGGAAAGCACACACTTGTCCGAACGGGTACGTTACTTCGATCAGAATTATTTACAATATGCACGCGAATAACGAAGGAAGCAGCGCACGCGGCAGTGTTTGACTGATCAAAATACATGCTAGTATAGCCGAATGAAAAGTGATTTAAAGTGAATAAACAGGGACCAGACCTGTGGCAAGGATTACTCGAACGTAAGATGTATTGTTTAAGAGTATACGGCAGTGCGCTATGTTTGCTCTAAACCCTAATCATTTCTGTTAAATTATGGGTCATGTACGGAACAACAAAGAAGGTTATTTATATAATTAACTGTCTCCGCCGATATATAACGCATGTCTGTTAACAGTGAATTCCCCCCCCCCCCCATTTTTTTTTGTTAGGAAAAAATGGGCTCTTTGATTGTGGATGAAATGTCTTTAAAGCAAGCACTGACGTACGAAAAAAAAGGAGACAAAGTCCATGGCCTAGTCGAAATGGGAGGCCTAGAAAAAGAAGTGGGCATTCAGAACGAGCTGGCCACACACCTTCTCGCCTTTGTATTTGTAGGCTTATCAACGCACTACACGTAAGTGAATCATCACTTTGTCTATCACTATACGTTTCGCTGTGACTGAAAGACTAACCCCACCTATAGATATAAAAAGAAAACGGTGTCTTTAATTAACCAATGATGTGCTATTCCGCGACCAGGGCTGAAAGTCTGGGGAGGGGCAGGGGGAGTCGTCTTCTATTTTTTAAGGAGGGCTCCCCCCCCCCCTTTCCCCCGGCAAGTCAACTTTAGCATTGTGCACTTATTTGACAAGCGCTCGAGATGAGCAATTGGCTCTCCTCCTCTCTCCAACGGAGTGAGATTTTAAGCCCAGCTGACACCGACGCTACAGAATACTGCTAATTTTTATCTTTTTCAGGCTACCCGTGGGATATTATTTCACGCAGTCAGTAAAAGGAGACCACCTGCATCAACTAACACTTGAAGTAATTAAGTCCATCGAAGAAGCAGGATTCCAAGTGGTCCGACTTGTAGCTGACAACCACGCTTCGAACAAAAAGATGTTCACCATGTTAGGGAATGGTCGTATGATGCCAGTTGTGCCGTAAGTTGCTAAGTATATATTTTTGCTCTCAGCTCGCATTAAGCTGTGCGCAATGCCTAGTGTAAATATTTTTTTATATGTATTCGCAGTGTGCCCTCAATGTATGCATGGATCGAATCCCAGCTGCGGCTGCTGCTTTTCCGATGGAGGCGGAAATGTTGTAGGCCCGCGTTCTCAGATTTGGGTGCACGTTAAAGAACCCCAGGTGGTCGAAATTTCCTGGAGCCCTCCACTACGGTGTCTCTCAAATCATATGGTGGTTTTGGGACGTTAAACCCCACATATCTATCAATCAATGTATGCACGCGCATGCATGCCGTGTTTGAGTGAAAAAAAAAAAAAAAAGACTTGGTCGCACAAAAAAAAAAGCCTGTATCAGCATCAGAGCCCCCCCCCCCCCTTCTTTTTTTTTAATCAGCGCTGCCATATAAGAAAGCCGTGTCCATAACAAGATTGCTATCAACAGTACAATCGCTGTAAATAGCCCGTCTTTACAAATCAATTGACGTTACGCGTTTGCGTAATGTATGCGCACCTGCATGCGACTGTATGAATGGGTGAGTATACTTAAAGTTTCGGAAGATTTAAGGTGTAGGTAATCTCAATAAAACACACACACAGACCTGCAGGATCATGGCATGAGTGGAGAAATTTTATAATAAGGTAATAATTAACAACGCACACGTCCTTCGAATGGCTAACATTTACATTACTTTGGTAAAAAACAGAAAACCGTATATGCAACTAATTATTCACACCGCAAACGCCGCCTTTCTCCAATTTATTTATTCATTTTTTTTTGTTGTTGTTGCAGACATCCAATGGATATGAATCGGAGGCTCTTCCTTTCTTTTGACCACTGCCACATCCTGAAAAATCTCCGCAACCAGATGTTGTCCACCAAACGCGTTCTGTTCAACAATGGGCATTACTACAGCCCCACGTATTTGAGAAAGTTGCTGGACATAACAGAAAAACAGTCGTCGTTCAAGCTTGTTCGGAACCTTACGCAGAAGCACGTTTACCCGACGAACTTCGAGAAATTAAGCGTGAAGAGGGCCGTTGAAGTGTTCTCTCCACAGGCATGTATAAGAAAAGGTGTAAACCCATTTAGCGTTAGTGTCACACACTCCCAGATTCTCTGTATTCCTTGTAGACATCACAATGCGTGACGCACACAGGTCATGCAGGAAATGCCTTTTCGTTAGCTGTAAATTATGTATGCTTCCTGCAACCTGTATTACACAAAAAAATACATCTAATTGAGCTAGAATCATGCTCGCAGTTTTCTATCAGTAGTGACGTTTATACTTCTCAAATTCTTTGGCGCGCTCGGGCAAACTTTTATGCGCTAATATTACGCCACAACTCATTTTACATCATATTACGTCAAGTGAATGTTCATGCAGAAGCAGAAAAAATTTTGCAGCTTTTCGTTCAAATGAAGCAGTACAAAAACTGCCTTTTAATAGTAATTCACCGCAAACGATACGTGAATATTCATGTTAGTTTCTGGTTTATTTGTTTGTAGAACCCAAACGGAAGCAAATGGTGAAAATGTAATTCAATACGTATATAACTGCTAACATATTTATCAGTATGGTCACATAAAAACATGCACATGAGCTGCTGCTACTGCTGCTGCTAACAGCGCATGGTTATCTGAACATACAATTTCCCTTTCTTAACGAATGTACCTGCGCGTATTGCTTACCACACAATAATTACGTATCATTAGAGCTTCTATAAATATATGTTCACTAACACAAACTCACTTAAAAGTGCACGTTATTGATGACTGCAGTGCCACTTGTAACTCGTCTCACTTGCTGTATACGAACGTCCAAGCTTAGAAACCTCTCTCTAAATAATTCCGATCATTTTTAATATGTCGCGTCTCCTTGGTTTCTAGGTGACATCGGCCTTACGATACCTCTTACAATACGGCCGCAGATTTGGCATTTTCGGGTTTGAAGACTGCCTGCCAACCATCGAGCTGATGGAAATGATATTTAAATGGTTCACCATACACAACATAAGAAATACAACCTTCCACGTAGTAAGCCGGGACCAAAACAGGATGCCGTTCAGTTCCCCAGATGATGACAGGTACATTCCATTTATCCCGCTAGGTTTCATATTTTCTACAATAAACTGCTTTATTTTCAGGTTGATATGGCTGGAGCAGGAATTTCTGCCCTTTTTCGCAGCATGGAAAGCCGCGGCACCACATAAGAGGGCATTCATATCTCTTGAAACATACGAAGCTCTCCAACTGACCACAATGTCCACAGTACAGTGCACACAATTTCTCATCCGTTCAGGTTTCCTATACGTGTTGACTGCCAAATTCTCCAGTGACCCTGTCGAAGCACTTTTTTCCACCATCAGACAGCTTCAAGGAAGCAACGATCAGACAGACGCCCGTGCTGCGCTTTCATCACTGCAGAAAGTCCTCGTGATGGGAATGATGCACTCATCACCAAGCGGCAGTACAGAGCAAACAACGTCTCCTCTTGGATCGCCCAGTGCAAGGCAGGCGTCGTGCTCCACAGCAGTAAAGCAAGCCGGACAACCTCTGGAAATGCACTCGCTAGTAAACCAGAATCAAGGGTCGTCAGGCGAGTGCGCGGCATCGACATCTGCTACTATAACCCAGACGATGCGGCCACATCTAGAAGCCCTGCAGACTTGCCGTGGTGCGCTTTTCATATCTCGTTGATTCCGTGTAATGGAATGATTTACATTATTTAAAAATTATTACACACCGTCCAACAATTCCCCACTATACGATATTATGCATATATTATAAACTCTGCGCTGCTTACTGTGTTACATGCAAGCCGCGTGAGGCAGCGTTTGCGTCAGTGCACGATGTAGATGAAAACATGCTTCTCAATCAGTTATACTGTGTATGTATGTAACGATAAGTCCATGGTACAAGCAGGTACTATGGCTTACATTTAAAAATATAACATGCTTTCACCAGGCGCCCACACAACTCGACTAACCGACGTCCCTTTCCCGCAATCGGGGAAGAAATTTTCGGCGGTTTTGAATCACTGTCATAACTGGCACACAGATGATGGCATGGCTCGTTTGCGTTCGCCTTACTCTCTTGAGATGCTGTCCCTTCCTAATCCCGTCGTCTTTCTCTTGCTTCTTCTCCTAGATTTTTTTTTATTTTTAAACGTTTCTCCCTCAGTTTTTTTTATGTTGTTGTTTATACTATTCTCCGGACTTCTTCCCTCCTGTCGTGACAAGCTATAAATCGACGCGGAAAATGTGTAAATATTATTATACCTTGAAAAAGACGGGGCTCTCCCGACGCAAACGTCGGCTGAATGAACAGTTATCTTGATGATATGTGGGGTTTAACGTTCCAAAACCACCATATTATTATGAGAGACACCGTAGTGAAGGGCTCCAGAAATTTCGACCACCTGGGGTTCTTTAACGTGCGCCCAAATCTGAGAACGCGGGCCTACGGCATTTTCACCTCCATCGAAAGTGCAGCCGCCGAAGCCGGGATTCGGTCCCGCGACCTGCGGGTCAGCAGCCGAGTACCTTAGCCACTAGACCACCGCGGTGGGGCAACAGTTGTTATCTGAAAGCGCATTAACATCCATATATATATATATATATATATATATATATTGTAATGACGAAAACCGAAACTGGAACTCTCTCTGGCACAGACTCGCATGCTAGAGAGGAAGACGAGAGTTAGAAGCAATAAGAACAGCCGGCCTGCAGCAAAGGCGTTGTCTCTTATTTCTCGTCGTTACAATGGCGCAGTCGACAGGATGAAGACGTCTTACGTCCCGGCTTCGTCACCCAGGATACCCGCCGACGTGTAGCCGCGGTAAGCGTCGCTTGAGGACGGCGTCAAGGCCTCCTCGGCGGCTCCAGCACCCGTTCCCGGTACCAGTTCACGATAAGGAACGCCGTCACGCTTCTTCGCTGATGGAACCCGCAAGGCGTCCGTCGCGGCCAGCATCGATCCCAGCACCGACGGATGGCGTCCAGGCCTCCGTTGTGGTTTCGGGGAACTTGCCCAGGGGCGCGACACGTCACGGCAACCATGCGCACGGGCCTCTCTCACCTAGGGATGGCGTACATGCCTCCTCCATACCTGGCAACCTGTCGGCGCTTCAAGCACCCACCGTGTACGGCGTCGAGGCCTACCCGGCGGCGCAACACCGCTTCATCTACGCCACAGTACCAGGTCACAACTCATCACACGGGTTCCGCTTGTCTGGGAACGTCGTTGACGCTTCCAGCGCCCTGGAACCCATGTCCACGAATCCGACCACAGCTGGATTTCCAAGGGACGCCGTCCACGCGTCCTTGGTCAGGAATTGTACCACCTCGAGTACCGCAGTCACTGTATCCTCCGCAGAGGCGGGCCTTGGCTCTTCGTGCGGATCACACGACAGCGCAGCGGAGCTGCAGCATACCATCGCGCAACTCCGCGTCACGACCAACGCCCTCATAGCGTCGAGCTCCAAGCTATGTCCTGCCATCTTGCCAACATTGTGCGCACTCAATGCCATGTTGGCTGCGGCCGCCGCGCAAAACTTCGAGGTAAGCTCGCCCGAGAACCGTCGCAATCTCCGGCGTTCTCTCGCGGAGGTATCGGAGCAAGTGAACTGCTTGGCGGGGGCACATTTCGGAGTTCTGCCCGCCGTCCCGCCATCGCCGATTTCCTTCGCGCTACCGGAATTTCGCGGCTTCCAGGACGACGCCGAGGAATGGGTGGCAACCGTCAACGCTCTCGGAACGACTGAAGAGCAGAAGTGGGACATGGCCATAGATCGCCTGCGGGATGCTGCCGCAGCATGGCACAGGTACGAAGGCGTCGGGCAGCAGTCCTGGGCAGAATGGAGTGCAGCCCTGATTGCCGCTTTCGGACGGATTTCCTGTGACTCCAGCAAGTCCAGCTCGATCTTTCCCCGAGGCCGAGGATGGAGCCCAGGCAGCGCCCCGCCTCGAGGCTGCAATCGTTCGTTGCAGCTCGTCAACGGAATGCTGCCAGGAGTTCCCTGCTGCTAACCCTGACCGAAGTGGCTGGAATCCTACACTACAGGTCCCGGACTCTGCATCGGTATTCGACCTGAAAATACCGCCACCAGACCTTCGTCCGGAGATACGGCCCTCGCGCTCGTCGTCTGAGGACATCGAGGCACTCAATCCTATTGTATTAGACACAACTGAACCCTACCAGACCACGATCATGCTCAGCCACGCAGACACTCGGCTACCGAGGAACGTTTCCTTCGAGAAAGCCCAGATACCTAGCTACGCTGAGGCCACTGCCATCGAGAACTTGCCGAGGACCAGCCCTCCTGCTGTTTCCTCCCAGCATACGATGTTTGCACATGACAGTTCGCCAGAAGCCACCGGCTCGACTACGTCTGGGAGTTCTGCTGTGGTATTTATGCCCAACCATGAGCTGCGTCCCATCTCATTTCAAGAAATGGCCCAAACGTCATCATGGCTGCCTCGCAGAGCATCCCGCTGCAGTTCAGTCCACCAGCGACGGTGGGACAAGCACCAGCGTTTCCAGGTTACTCTGCGACCTTGCCGGAACAGTCAGGGCCGTCCACCTGAACTGCATTCTACGAGTTGTCAGGAAACGTTGCACCATGGTCGAGACCGACCACGACGATGTAGCCAACCTCGCCCACCTGAAGCACTGTCAACTGCTGCAGCTAGCCTTACCTACCAGAACATTGTCGTTTGGCCCAACGACAATGCTAGCAGTCATGGCCGAGTGTAATGACGAAACCGAAACTGGAACTCTCTCTGGCACAGACTCGCATGCGAGAGAGGAAGACGAAGTTAGAATAAGAACAGCCGGCCTGCAGAAAAGGCGTTGTGTCTTATTTCTCCTCGTTACAATATATATATATATATATATATATATATATATATATATATATATATCTATATATTATATATATATATATATATATATATAGATATATATATATATATATATATATATATATATATATATATATATATATATATATATATATATATCTATATATATATATATATATATATATATTTCTCATATTTTGTATACGGACACGTGTCGGTTTAATCATGCTATGCTTATCTATATACTGATAAAATTCTTGCACACTTTTCATTTCTACCTTCCCACAGGTGCCCCACAGCCAGGCATAAGGGCCAGCACGCTTGGCCTTATAGCGGGCTTCCTGGTGAAAGCAGCTGAGGATTGCATTACTTGCGACGACTGCATCGGCAAAATCAAGGCTCCCAGCTCATCTGGACCAGCTACTGCTGTGATATTTAATTTAGACAGGGGAGGGCTTTCATACCCAACGATCTCATTTCTTTCCTTTGTGAGCACTCTAGAAAGGGCCGCGGAAGCATTTGCGCCATTGGCCATTTCCAAAAAGAGGCCGATGGCACTTTTTGTGCAAACTGTGCTACCTGCAGTGGCCTTGAACCCTCTTTTCAGCCATAAAGGCGCTACTAGCGAGCACCGAGAAGCCATGGCGCGGCTAGTGTTGCAAAAATTTAGCCGTCCTTTCTTCTCAAACTACGTGCGGGACAAAACAGCCAAAGAAGGAAAGAGAAAGAGAATAGCCGAAAAGCCAAAATCTCGCAAGATTTTAAAAGTTTAGTTGCATGCCTCCATTGTATCATGTACGCGCCCAGAACCTTGCTAGCACATTTTATTGAACTATGACCCAAATGCACGCAGCTCTGTACGCGTACATATGTTTTTCTTTATTGCAGACACAAGCCGTCACTGTGTGCCAGCAAGTAGGATATTCTTCGAAAGTGCAGAAACTTTGTTTGAAACATCAGCTTTAACTGGCATATTGTGGCACGCATAAGTAAAGCGACAAATGTGTTTTGTTTCATTTTGAAGTGCTGTAACATTGCTCGAATCACACGCATACACTCGCCAAATTCTTTTAGCAGAAACCTTGATATCACTTTGAGGGATCTGCTTTTCATTGACAAACGAGTATAATGGCACATTTTCAGCATGTGTACGCGCCCCAACTGCGGGTGTCGCCCTTGGGCGCTATCAATCAAACATAACCACTAGTACAACAAAGGCGGTACTATTCCGCCCTAAAAATAAGTCTGTTAATGAAAACATACATTTCAAGTATGGCGATACTATTATTGAGTTAGTAAATTGTATAAAAATTCTTGGAGTTACATTTTCGAGCAATATGCTTTGAAACGATCGCATTTACAGTGTGCTGGGTCAGTTATCTCGCGTAGAGGGCACGGTGTACAGTGGCAAAACTGTTCTACTATACAAGGTAAAATTCTTACTTTATAAATGACTGTTCTGTTGGCATCTTGCTTATGTTTCTTGGTATGAAGGACTACGACTAACACGCGCTTACAAAAACTGTACCTGATGCAAAAGACGTATATTAGAATAATTTTTTACTGGTCGTATGATGCTCGCAGAAGTGAATTGTTTCAACAGGCTGGAATACCACCCCTACATCGTCTCTACGATTTTAAGTTAGCATTGGTGGTCAGGCGTCAATTTCAAGAAAGTCGACATTATTTGTACGACCTCTCGAAACTGCAGCCAAATAATTTGTTCGAAACATGACATAAAGAAACATGGAAAATAAAAACTTCGAGAACAAACTACTCCACAGATAGGTTGTTCTACACAGTTTCTACGTTAATTGATAAATATGTGAAAGCTGGCATAGATTTCTTACTCTGTACCCGAACTCAATTGCACGATATACACATGTATAGTTTTCAAGATTTCTTTGCAGTTGCTACATTGTTATCATGGTTGCTATTTTTATTTTTAGAATTTGAACTTGATATTTTTGTAATTGTTGCTTAGATAACATTGCTAACTGTTTGCCAGTGCTGTCGTGCTAAAGGCGTCTGTGGGCCTATGTCAAGCTGCCTCTTTCGAAGAGCAGCTTTTACCTGCCGCTGTCCTTCATCAAACTATTGATGAAAAATAAAACATTATTATTATTATTATTATTATTATTATTATTATTATTATTATTATTATTATTATTATTATTATTATTATTATTATTATTATTATTATTATTATTATTAACTATGCTCGACAAGATGATGATAATGATGACGATAAAAACTTTATTGGGGTCGCAATGTGTTGCCCTCGATAGGCACATCACTGCCTTTACCATATCGTCTCATCGCACGGACATATAAAATCATAGAAACGCGCATCGGCCAGCGCTCCCCGTTCCAGCAGACAAACTCCCGTAGCGAAATTTGACGCACAATTTTTGTTGTGTAGGTCACAGTAAGAGTTAAAGCTTCAATTCCTGTGTCTCTCCTTGATATGCGTCCGTTGGCGTATGTGCATTATTCTCTTCTATCAATTGACTACAAGTGTAACACCTGTCGAGGGCGAGTGTCCAAGGTAAGTGCTCAACAGGGGCACTGCGTTTCACCTGACGCGTCCTAAACAACCTAAAATCAGTTTGATATTCTATTACCAATGAGTACATTATTAGTCAAAAGCTTTATGAATACTAAATTGAAGTTTTTTTAGGCTGGAATGGCAAAAACAACCATGCAGCAAGACATTTCTACGCAAATATACAGCTTTAGAAGTCAATCAACCAGTATAGCCTAACTACTAAAATGTAACACATAGCACACGTTAGCCTTTTCAGCAAAAAACAATCACACGTATAGGCAGTTTGTCACAGAAGCAGACGCATGGTATCAGTCCGTCGCCCTCCTGCCGGCCGCACAGTAGCAGACGAACAGGTTATAGGTAGCGCCACCTACGGCGAGCGATTGAACGAGAGCGGGGACACGCGCTCCCATAGGAACCCCGCTATCTGAACAGGTCAGGAGTGTAGTAGGTCATGGCACGAACCTTTTCGAGGCAAAACGGTTCGGTTCACCCAATAGCCGCTTAAAACCGGCTTGACTTGGCTGAAAACGTATGAATAGACGGCGACAGAATCGCCGTGTTGGACATTTTTTGGGGGACGTTTAGGTGGTGGGAACGAAAGGTCTAAGATTCCTCACTAGCTTGTGAGGATCTTTACCGTGCGGTGGTTATTTATCCGTGGTCTTTGCTTGGCCGGGAGCCTCATGCATTCGCGAGAACCGCCTCTGCGCATGAAAACGTGGTCTCGTTCTGTAATACTGTCTATAAGCAATGTGGTAACGACCTGCCCGATCATGAACACCGTGTGTTATGCTATTTGTGGATGTATACCGTACGTGTATGTCTGGTAAGTGCGTGTGTAGCATAAGGATCGATGTGTCGCTTGGGTGAAGTGTATGCTTGCGCCAAAACTTTCGTTGAAGCTTCTTCTTGCGTAACTGCGTGAGACAGATACGAAATGCACAAGTTGGAAGCGATGGACTATTACCAGGCGTTCACACGACGTTATTTTCCAAGTGGCTTAAATATGTTGTCGCCGAATACGATAATCGGTTTTCTAAGCTATGTCTTTTCTTGTGGGTGTATACAAAGAAAAAAGAAAGAAATAAAGTTGAAGATATGCTGGGAGCACTATAAATATTCGCTCAAAATTGCCACCTTAAGCGTCTTCTTAAAATTAAACAGTGCCGCAAGGCAGTCGTGCCTTGCGGTGAAGTGCACGCTGTGTATTGCGATAAAGCATACATATTGCGCGCGCTCGTGTTTAAATTGGAAATGTAGCACTGACATTGGGCCTCGTGTGTGCACCTAAATTGTACACGCGCTATCCTCTGTCTCATCAGTGACGATGCGGCAGCCAGTATCGTCATCATCTTCAGCTTGTGTAACAAGCACAGAACAATTTACCTAGTAAAATATACGCTGTGTCTAAAGGTACGTCGGACGTACCCGAATACCAAAAGCTAAAGGTACGTCCGACGTACCCGAAACCGTGAGTCTAAAGACACACCGTAAAATATATTTTGTGGCAGGCAATTCGCAAGGCATTCAGATGTTAGTTCATTGCAGGATTAATTCAAGATTGTTAAATGGCACCTTCAAATAAACGAAACATGCATATGAGAGGCTTCAGTCGTACTTCAAAATTTGTGCCATGCCTCAAATTGAAAATGATTATAAAGGAAATATATGCTAAGGCTGGGTGTAGATTACCATTCACAATTCAATTACCATTCATATTTTAGAAACTTAGAAAATTTGTAGCTCATGTTTTCCTATCGAATAAGCACAAAAATAACTGTTGAAGAATGGTCTACAATTACTCACACAGTTTGCAAGAAATAGATCTTTGAAACGTATGTCGTGCCAGAACTAAGTGCAAGTTGGTTAGAGGAAACTGGTTATGACCCGACATAATAGCGCATGTTCGAACGTTTTACATGGGCTGCTTGTTGGCAAAGTGGGGTGGGAATTAGGTAAGTGCCTGCAGGGATCTGCACCAAGAGACGAAACCTGCTACATCTTTTTCATAAATTTCATTATTTGTGTCAAGCATGCGTGCACTCTTCGTTGTTGTGTTTCTCTCAGGGTGCAAGTATATGGCATACGCTTGAAATCCATACGTTACCCCTGCGATTTGAAGATGTTATCACAGTGGACATGAACGTGCAATGTAGTTGAAAACGTTGCTGGGCACCAACTTTCTTTACAATCTGAACCCGCTTATACTACAAAAGTTACCACGTGACTTCAGCCAAATAGTTTCTAACTGTTGTGGTTACTGTCAGATAAAAGTAATAATGAGCTAGTTGTGCTTGGACAACAGTCTTTCTTTACTGTATTAAAATACACTACTTTAGTACCTGCATATAGAAACTGACCACTTATTTTTTTTATTTGTGGTCCTATTTGTTACAGTTACTTTCAAAATATTTCATACAAGGTGGTTAAGTTTAAGTCCATACAGTGGGCAAATTTTATCAGCAGTACCGCATGCTGTACAATCACTTTTACTTCTTCTAGAAAGCATGGTGTTCCACTATTCCGGTATGTCTCGGCTGGGCTTCTCAACCTCGACGACTGTACATGTCAAACAGTTTGTCAAGTGTAACTACTTACTCCCCATAACTCTAAATTTTGTCGAGCCATAATAAATAATTGGCAGTAAGAACCAGTTACAAAAACCCTTTTTTTATGAAGTGCCTCTTTAATCAGGGACCTAACAATTCTGTACATAAACGATGACAGCAACCACTTCTCCACAGATTGAACGATTAGGTTATACTCATAAAAGCATTAATATAATCACTCTTTTTTTTTTTTGGAAAGTAAATACAATGCATAAATAGTCCTACCAGTCTGGTGATTCAATATGTAGCCTAAACTATCGTTGAAAGCCAGAGTCATTTACAATGCCATGTGAATTCCCGGAAAGCGCTAGGTAGCTTTATATAAATTGGGGATGTCTGCAAAAAAGCAAAAAGCCTACGTTTACGTTGAGCAGAAGTCCAAGTAAACATGCATGCATATGTTCATGACCTAGTTCCCTGTAACATGTGGTGCAACAGCTCTAGCTTAAAGCTTCAGGCAGCTTTTATGCTGCTCCAAAAAGATTTAGGTTGCACCACAGACTCCGGATATGCCTTTCATGAGTCCCGTCACGTGCCTGTTCAGTGTTTAAAAAACAGGTTTGAAGGGGATGGTAAAAATTTTTTTTGAAGGGGTGAGTAGCAGAGAGCATTAATTTATTAAAGTCTTCAATTTTATTATGTTAGCTCTGAGGCTTGCAGTATGTTAAATGAGCATGGTCATATGAGTAACACCTCATAGGTCAATAATTTTTGGGTTGACAGCAAGGTATGAAGAGACAGGATTATGAAATTGCAGAAGTAGAAGTATGAGGTTGTCGAGAAGACTTTGTTAACAGTACATTTGCAGGCTTCACGATAATTTGCGTTCCAGCAGGGTGAATTTATTTTTGCTGATGCTTCGATGGCGTCATTGCACTTCATAAGCACTGTTTTATGCACTGCCCGTGACGATCTTGTTTTTTCAAGGTTCATGTACTGATTAAAAAGTATAGGATCAAGAAACTTACATGCTGTCTTAAGGCATAATCATGCTACACCATAGAGGTAATTGGTGACATTTTAGTGAGTTGTATGTGGGAGGTCTGTGTACATAACATCATAGTAACTTGCACAATACTGTAGCTTTATTTGTGTATGAGTGAAGCTTCTTTTCCTGTTGAAAAATTTCTGCCAAGCAAACAAGTTCCAACAGTAGGATTTGCCCTTGGGTAACAGCAGGGTGGTAAGAGTGAGCTATTCAGAAGCCCTTCAAGAGTACCCACTGAAGGAATTAGTACCTATAGGGCAAAAAATTCCAGTGCACCAAGAAGGGCAAGGAGGACGGTGCAGGTTAAACATTTCAGGAGGGCATCTTCTGGACATCATCCTTCTCTAGCCACAAGCTTGTATGGCCAATGTTTAGCAGACTCCTACTAACATAAACTAGGTATAAATGTTGCTTCTCTATTGCAAGATGACACACCATATACCTTTTGAGAGTCTCCTCACCACAAGCTCTTACATTAGCCTAAAAAATATTTTTTTTCTACGGTGCCCTTTTTTTTTTTGTCCTAAACAGTTGTCTGAAGCAAAATATGCACATTGGGACAGTCTAGCTGGTGACCACAGAGA
>WOVY01005183.1:0-74687 GCA_013436015.1 Rhipicephalus annulatus | reverse complement strand
CACACACACACACACACAAATATGCAACGAAATCAAAGGGGACAAAAAGACGCTTGCTGCCGGTAGGTAGCGAAAATAGAACCTTTCAATAACTCGAGCTATGGCGATGGTCGTGCTCCCATTGTGCCTGTTTCTCGTCATGTAACTTGGGAAGTTAGCCAGGGCCGCTTGTAGTCATGACAGCGAGGGTAGAACACTTTTATATTATATATATATATATATATATATATATATATATATATATATATATATATATATATGTATATATATATATATATATATATATGTGTGTGGTGTGTGTGTGTGTGTGTGTGTGGTGTGTGTGGAATCTAACGGACAATAATGCCAAGAAAAGTATAGAGGAGTTTTTAGACCGAATTAGGGGTAAATATCGAGAGAAATGTGAGTGAAAAGATGACTTGCTGTGGGTAGGAACGAACCTGCGACCTTCGAATAACGCGTTCGATGCTCTACCACTGAGCTACCATGGCGGCTATCCTTCCAGCCACTTTATTGGATATATCTGTCAATTTAAACGTGGGATTGTCAGTCAGCGCCTACTGTAGCCATGGCGGCGAGTGTGGACACATTTTTATGAACCTGTGTGGCGTCACGTAGCACGTGAACATATTACGAGCTGGCAGCCGGTCAATAGTCCCTCGTATACAACCTAAGGCACCAAGTCTGCCAGTACGAGACCCTCGTCAATGAATAAGGGAAATAAGTGTATACTTCAGAGCTCGTTTTTCCATGTTTTGACACAATACTAATGAACTCTAACAGACAATAATGCCAAGGAAAGTATAGGGGAGGTTATTAGACGAATTATAAGGTAAATGTGAAGAAAGAAAAGTGGGTGAAAAGATAACCTGCCGTGGGCAGGAAGGGAATGTGAAGCAAGGTGGACAGCACATACGTGCCCAGACCCAGGAAGAACGTGCTGCTGCGCCTGTGAGAAGCGCTGCAGCTCGACGCACGTTCGACCACGTTCACTACATTTTCATAGGGTTCCTAAATAGCCTAGCCTTACTTCGTATAAAAAATCTGACCTGTTGTTATCGCTTTAATTTCTTCGGCCTAGTGCCGAAGGAATGAATGCTACAGCACTGAATGACATTTTTTTTGCCAGCTGGCTTAACGTATCACGTGAGCTTGCATGCAACCAACAAACCATCGCATATCCTCAAGACATCGGTATGCAGGAGCGAGATGCTCGCATCGAATGAAAGAAGAGGGGCAGTTGAGCAAGGGCTTGATTCCTTTTTCACATACAATCGAATAAAACCAACAGACAATGAAATCAAGGAAAGTATTGGCCATAACTATAGGTTGTCTTTAACTGCCGGTAGTGTTAATCATCACATTGTTACTTGAAACACAAAGACTCGGAACACCTGAGGAGACCCAGTGCTGAAGCAAGGATTGAACCTCACCAAACGACCACGGCATACCACCTCAAGCGTCCAGACACACCGACAACAATCCTCCAAGCAAGACAAGAGCATCACCGGCTCGCCTGAAGCATGGCCAGTGCTGCCAACGATAGACGCACCGTCTGAGCCACCACATCGCTCGTCTACAATCACTTCGGAACGAGAATGCGGTGATAGCCGCGACAAAGAAATCGTAGCCATGGTAAAGGCCCTTATGAATACCATTCGTATGCTCCTCACTAGCATTGACAGTCCGGCTGCAAAGAGTGCACTTCAGTTAGTTGACGCGCTGAAGCCGGTGCTATCAAGTCTGGAAAGGCACCATGGCTCCGCCTCTGCAAGCCTTCCGTAAAAGAGGTCAAAGAAGCTTCGATATTTCAGTGGAATGCCCGAGGCCTCAAGCCCCGCATTTCTGATATACGACAATTTGTGTTCAAAAACCAGTTTCCAATTATTGTTATCTGTGAGCCAAGGCTACACAATGCAATACGACTATCCAGATACGAAGCCTTCAAGTCCGCTACCTGCAACGAACAGAGTAAAGTCATTGTATATATCAGATGTGACCTTACCTATATCGAGCACCGTGTAGCACCTCACGATGACAACCAGTATGTCTGCTTGACAGTTAAACGTAGAGACCTCAATTTCACGCTCGTAGGTGCATATATATCACCTTCGAACCGTTTTGAACCTGAAAGACTACGTGCACTGTTACAGCCACACCTGGACCATAAATCATCACCGGAGATTTCAACGCTCACCACCCACTATGGGGAAGTCAGAAGACAGACAGTCGCGGAAGGCAAGTATTCTCCTTTGCTCTGGAGCAGCAGCTGCTTTGTGTAAACGACGGAAGCCCAACGTTTCTACGGGGAACGACATACAGCAGCTGCCTTGACTTGACATTTGTGTCACGAAGCCTAAATGGAAAGGTCAAGTGGTTCGCAGACTATGAAACTCATGGAAGCGACCACATACCAACTTATTTGAAGATCAAGGGCCTGGAAAAATTGCAAAACTACGACACTTCTACTCGCATCGACTGGACAAAGTTCGGGTCATTGACGGAAGAGATGTGTCAACATTATGAAGCGCCTCCTCATGACACCCACGAGGATATTATTAGAGGTGCTGCTCAAGAAGAGACTTATCATATTGAGCATACTTCAAAATATTGTCAACATGAAGCTGAATCGGAATGGCTCCGAGTGATCCGTCATCATGCAGAACGAAGATTTAGGCGCACTAAGTCCATTCACGACTTGAGGGAGACAAGGCGCCTACAGAAAAAAATTCAGCGGCGAATCATTTCGCTTCAATCCTTTCGCTGGAAACATCTGTGCGAATCTTTGGATCCACACAAGCCTTTGACGCAGACATGGAGGATTGTCCGTGGCCTATACGAACATCGCCACATCAACATCGCCCCTTCAAGTGTCTTTCTCTTCACCAAGGACGCACCGAAATTGAAGTAGCAGAAGATTTCTGCATGAAAGTTGCCGGTCATGCGTCCACGTGCACCACGCGCCACCTAGAAAACGCTCTAGTTTCCAGAGATTCAAGAATGGACACCTTTTTCTCTCTAGAGGAACTACAAGCGGCCTTGACGGCATGCAAACGATCTTCATCGCCTGGTCCGGATGGGATCACGTACATGGCTCTTTGCAACCTCGGAGAAGCAGCTCGACAGGCCCTTCTATCCGTGTACAACGACTCGTGGAGCAGCGGACTTATCCCTCATTCATGGAAATCCAGCCGCCTCGTCCCTGTGCTTAAACCAGGTAAATCTCCTCTGCACTTGACCTCTTATCGCCCCATCGCGCTTACCAGCTGTTTCGGGAAAGTGATGGAGAGGATGATTTTGACTCGTCTAGATTGGTACCTGGAGCGCCACGAGGTATACCCTCATGCTATGACGGGCTTTCGGCGTGGGAGGTCCGCAATTGATAACGTTATAGACCTGGTCTCATCTGTTCAGCATCAGAAAAGACTGAAACGTTTATCCGCGGCGTTGTTCTTGGACGTGAAAGGTGCATACGATAACGTATCACATGAAGCCATTCTGGATGTCATGGAAAATGTTGGATTAGGGGGTCGGGTTACCAATGGATCCACAGCTATCTGAAAGGCAGAACTTTCTTTGTACAGACGGAGAGTGGCACAACAACGCACCATTGCAACCGTCGAGGCGTGCCTCAAGGCGGCGTCTTAGCCCCACACTTTTCAATCTAGCGCTACTCGACCTGGTTGATGCACTTCCAAATCTGTCCATCTATCAATATATGCAGATGACATCTGCATCTGGGCGTCAGGCGTAACACGCCTTCATTTGCGTGCCCGGCTTCAGAGAGCGGCAAAAATAGCGACAAAGTACCTGGAAGAACGGGGACTAGAGCTGTCATCAGAGAAATGCTCGCTTATAGCATTCACGCATAAGGCTATGAGCCCATATGTTATTAAAATCAACGGACACACGATCAACTACGTGAAGACCCACCGATTCCTCGGAGTCATAGTTGATCGCGACCTCTCCTGGAGCCCTCACATCGCCCACATGAAAACTAAACTCACCATGATCACCCACGTACTGAGGTTTCTTGCTGGAAAAACGTGGGGTGCATCGGTACAAGCAATGCTCCAACTCTACACTGTTTTGTTCCTCGGTTATATGCGATACAGCTTACCCGTGCTTTGCGGGATCGGAAGAACAAACTTGCGCGTCCTCCAGTCGATCCAAGCCCAAGCCCTGAGGATATGCCTTGGTCTCCCGAGATGCGCATCTACAGCAGCGACAGTCATGATTGCGCGTGATTATCCAGTCAACGCATACATCCGCGTAGACGCTTTGAGAATGCACATAAGACATTTCGCTCGGCTTCCATCTCATCACCTAGCCTCACTTCGAACTTCCAGGCCCCACTCAGCGTTCAGCGCAACTGTAGCTCAGCATTGCGCAGTGCTTCCATTGCACTTCACGCATGCAGCACAGCCGCCGATACCATTATGGTGCCTACACCCACTCAAAGCCCATCTTACAATTCCTGGCATCCAAAATAAGAAAAATTCGTCGCATCTAGCCCTGAAACAGGCCACATTACTTTTCCTGCAAGAGAAGCACAACGGACGCCTTCACATTTACACGGATGGCTCGGTGTCTTCAGTAAGCTCTGCAGGGGCGGTGGTTATTCCCGCGAGGAACATCACAATTAAATACATGACAGCGCATTTGACGTCGTCGACAGCTGCAGAACTTGCAGCCATTCGTGCAGCTCTGGAGTTTATAGTGAAAGAACCTTCGGGAATTTGGTCGATCTTCTCGGACTCGAAGGCATCTCTTCAATGTCTTATATCACCCTTTCGCCATGGACCTAATGAACAGTTAGTAGCTGAAATAAGGCTTCTTCATCACCAAGCAACCGAAAAACAGCACAGCATTGTGTATCAGTGGATACCAGGTCATTGCGGTATATATGGCAATAACCGCGCAGATGAGGCCGCTAGATCTGCACACGATGGTACCCAATACACAGCCATCCCGTTCTCAAGAACCGACGCAGCTACAAGACTTCGTTCGCTTGCACGTGACCTCACACTGGTACAGTGGAACTCGACAGACTTCACAAACGCGCGCCTGCATAACTTGGATCCCGATCTGCAGCTTCGTCTTCCCCCAAGGATATCTCGAGCTGAGGAGACTCTTCTATGCCGCCTGTGGCTTGGAGTGGCCTTCACGAACGCATACTCTTATCTCATCGGGATGGCCAGCTCTCCTACATGCACTTACTGCAGTTGCGAAGAAACCATCGCGCACCTTCTGTGTGAGTGCACCTATTTCAACGTGCAAAGACAAGAACTCACTGCAGCTCTGGATAGACTAGACAATCGGCCTTTGTCGGAACAAAGGATTCTGGGTCATTGGCCAAGCCCATCCTCAGCCCAAAAGGCTTTGAAAGCTTTGCTGCGCTTTTTGCGGACAACTGGCCTCAGAGACAGACTTTAGTGTCTTATACTTTTTGATGTCGCCTTTCCTCTGTCGTAGTTTTTTTTTCTCCTTCTCTTCGCAGCATTTCTTTTTAACATCTTTCATTCCCCTCACCCCTTTCCCCATCACAGGGTAGCCAGCCGGTCTAAGAACTGGCTAACCTCCCTGTCTTTCCGCCTAAATTTTCTTCCTCCTCCTCTTCTTCCTCCTCGGAACACAGGGACTTGAAGGAATATGCGTAGAATTCTGTATTTACAATTCTCCTGACGAGTGCGGCCAATTCGACCAGCTCACGCCAGTTTATCTTTGGTCGTCCTTCTCATCGTGTTACTGATCATTATTCCGTTGATACGTAGCGATATAAATATGAAGAAATTAGAGTGAACTAAAGGACCATTTGCTGCGGATAGGAACCTAATGTCTGTGTATATAGCCTTCTAAATTTATATAGCAGTGTATAAGAGCTAGCGTGCGTTACAATTCGTCCCTGAATACTCTATACTGCTTGTTTGCCTTTCCTTTCTGAGCCTTGCTGACGTCATCAAAATCACATCTCGATCCCCCCCCCCCTTTTTCCTTTTTTTTATAATGCCATTGAATATCAGTTACAGGCGCGCTGAGCTAGAGCGCGTGCGCACTCGCTCCTAAACCGTGCGATTGTTCTCGCCAGCCGTCGGCAGATCTCCCCTCCCTCTCCTTCTCATCCATCCATATGGTGTCAATGGATACCACGACACGTGGCAACGACACGTGCACAATCCTCTCTGCCGAGCTTCCGTGCAGTCTCGTCGGGCAAGGCGCGAGGCATTGGTTCGTCAGCCTCGTCTAAACCGCGCTGGCATGTGTGTGTGTGTGTCCACCATTTAAATCCCCCTTCACTCGCAGCTCTATCATTGTACAGCACGTACACAGAAAGAAGCCCATGAGCTGTCGAAGCGCGCTCTATACACAACGAGTCCTTAAAAGCGATAGCGCGTGTGCATGCGCGTGCTATTCTGGACAGACCGCAACCGAGTGTGAAGAATTGTGCGCCCTCGAACCAACCAACCAACTGATCTGGCTTATAACCGCAAGTGTGTGTACATGCATGCGACACGTCTCTATTCCCCCTTTGGGAACGTCGGTCTGATTCCTCCTTCTTATTTTATTTTCTCTCGCGTAGAAACCCATTAAACTCGCATCCATCAGCCGTGGGAAGTAGAGTATACATAGGAGGCACTCGTTGACACACCCGCCTGCGTCCAGCGCTTCGCGTCTCATCCATCCATTTGTATCTGTGCGCGAGGCGTCGCGTTGGCAAACAGTTCGCGCCCCCCTTTCGACAATTCATTCTCAATTTTCTGGCCGCATTCTTTAGTTTATTATGTTCTATCCTCTTTTTCTTTCTTTTAAGGTTTTTTAGAGAGCGAGTGCTAGAGAGTATCCGAGATATCGAATTTGATTTGTTGTCCGTGTAGCGGTTTGTATGCGCAGTTCGACTATAGTCCATTTCTCGCCTCAATGGGGTGCATGACGTATATACCTCTGGAGGGCCGTTGCCGTTGGGTGGACTTGAAAAGGCACCGTAACTCAAGCCTGAAGCCATTCATTATTATCGTCGAATTTGTAGCCAAATATAACTGAAGTGCAATTATTAGCAGCACCTTCACCATTGATGAATGAAAAAAAAAACCATAAAATAGCCGTGGCGCCACCTGGAATTTTCGGCGCCAAGCGGGTCACTATATATATAGTGTACCAGTTCTGGCACTGTATAGTGTCTTCCTACATATATTTGTCGTTTGTCACCGTGTATAGGCTGACCAAGAATGGGCAGTGCCCGAGTCGCCCAATTTTGAATTATATTTCTGCCGCGCAGTCATAGTAAGGCAAATCTTTAAAGCAGGCCCAGTCTGGTAAGGCGACAATTTTCAAAACAGCCGAAGAACTTGAAACTGTTTTATTTTAAACAAATGTTCCCGAGTTTTGACAAATAAAGATTACGATTGCTTTCAACGAAAAAAAAAATAGACTTCTTTAAGCTGAGAAGCAAGGACAGCCTTACAAATGTTTTGTAACTGCAGGCGGAAAGATTCATTGATTACAGCAGTGATTACAGTACTCGAGGTTGCGCTTTGCCAGCAGCTTTTAAATATAACTAAATATTAAGCAATTTTTATGAGTAAGCATCATCATGGATTCAATAATGAAGATATTTGATTGGTGCCACTATTGCTTCGAAGGCGCTGGCGTTTCAAGCAGAACGCCTACATTCTGGGGTCAATATGGCGCGTCTACAGTGCCGTAAGTACATGGCCTGCATGCATCTGAGTTATTCGATGATGAACAGAAGAAAAATTATGCCGCGCTGTTTCCACGTCTCATTCATTGGAACATTGTTCATCGTTGCCAATTATTCGAAACATATTCGGTATATCGAATTGGCGAGTATCGATGTGAGTATACAGAATGAATTCGTTATTCGAAATATATTCGCACACCCATATCTTCGCGAGATGCATGTTGGTATTTTTGTTCGTTCTTTCGTTCTTCTTTTTTTATTGTGCTCCTTGGTGGCTCAGTGGGTAACGCCTCGCACTCACGTTCTTTTTTCATTCCTTCGTCGTGCTCGATGTAGATGCCGGTGCATGCCATTACTGGTGTTCAATACCTTTATATACAATCAATGCTGGCTCGCTTCTTCTTTTTCGTAGCGATCCAACCCCGCCTCCAACCACAGCAAGGGTTGCATGCATTTTCTCCTTATACTGTTTTATTTGTGGGGCTGGGCGGGTACCAATTTACTTCCCTAATAACCCGATACGCGTAAGCGTGAGGACAAAATGGTTATGCAGTAAAGCTCTGTTCCTCCTCATAAGCACATGCAGTCCCATCGGTCAACGTCTGTTGCACAGTCTTCGGTGTCCGATGGGGAAGTGACCGATCAATGCGTGTCTCTCACTGCTTTCAGCTACAATCCTTTCACCCCTTCGGAGCCGGGAAGGGGGGGGTGCTGACTGCTGCTTTCGTTTGAAGGCGCCTTAGATGCCTCATCAAACGTGAAAACCGACAGTCGGCGCCACCACTAGCGATACAAGAAATCTGTACGAAGTAACGACGTCACCAGGGTGACGTCATCACGGCGTAAGAGATCACAATGTGAAGAAATCATGACGCCACACGTAGCCAACATTTGTGACATCAGTATTGTGCTAGTGACGTCACACTGTGTGGCGAAGTGAAAACACTGTGTAACGAATGTATGTGTGGCGAAGGCACGTAACGTCACACTGTGTGATGGCTATGTGGGTCGAAGGCATGTGATGGAGTCTTCACACGAAGTGTGATAGCGACGTCACACGGTGCATGAAGCCTTCATCACATGCCTTCGTAGCTTGGTCAATGGCGGGCCGATCATGGAGGCCATGCAGGAATAGGTGAGACGCAGAAAGCTTGTAACGCCTCCGATCTTGGAGGAAGTTCAAGCCCACTTTAGGTGCAAAAACCTTTCAGAAGAGGCTGGTGTAGGATCAATGTCTCGAAAAGGAAAAAAGGATGGCCTTCGCCTTTAAGCCGTCTTAGGTATATGAGACCCCGTGAGTTTTATTGCTTGGGTTGGGCTCGAGTGCACCTTCGCGTAATTAGGTACATTACTCGGCTGTTTGTCTTGCAGGTATACCGTTTCTCCAGGAATGCAGATCCTCGAACAAGCAGCAAAAAATATAGAGAAAAACAATCATAAAAGCTAATTATGTAGCAGCCATTTTGTGACTGTTCAGGCAAGTATACCAATTTGTGCGGCGCAGGGCGGTGAATGTTACGAGTAATAGCGGGAACGGTCAATCCGCGGCGATGATATTACTATGATATACTTACCGCGGGCATTTAGCATGGCGTTTGCACAGCTTCTTGAATGAGTGTCA
This sequence comes from Rhipicephalus annulatus, assembly GCA_013436015.1. Taxonomy (NCBI): domain Eukaryota; kingdom Metazoa; phylum Arthropoda; class Arachnida; order Ixodida; family Ixodidae; genus Rhipicephalus; species Rhipicephalus annulatus. The sequence continues at coordinate 65,367 of WOVY01005183.1, read as the reverse complement.
GCCGAAGCGTGTAAAAGTAATGTTTAAGCATGGGAGTGCCACCTTTGAAACACGTTGAGAAAAAATATTGGGTGAAGCTTTCTGGTCAGGTATGCTCCCGCAGCGATAAAGAATAAAACAAAAAACCTTACACTCGTGTACCATGCAGTGAAACCTTGTTTATAGTGTGTCTTACAGAAGACACATGATGCTAAACAAATAAGAGTTGAGGACGTCTTGCTGGTTTTCTTCGGCAACCTTGCTATTGTATGATATAGCAGATGAAGGGAGGTGTAATTGGATATAGCTAATCTTCATTTAATTAGAATGATTCGCATTGGATTTGAACGTAACTGAGTGTTTAAAAACTGGAATACTTTCTATTCCAGAACACCCGAATGTAACAGCCGACGTCTGTAACATGAGAAATCTTTTTGGCCTGAAGCTTTTAGCTGGACGGCTCAGTGCTCTCCCATAGTTGAGTACGAAGTACTCGAAATCGTTAAACACTTTTTCTGAACACACCCGAAGAATACATTCAAAGTTCAGTATATAGTGTGGAACATTGTCTCTCTCTCTCTCTCTCTCTCTCTCTCTCTCTTGCCTTTTTGAATTTCATTTTTGCAAGGAAGCACTTATTAAAAACCCAGCTTGCTTACCTTTGAAAGACACGCATTTATTAAATGACAGGCACTTTGGATGACACGTGATGCGCTCTTTTGCTCTCTTTCGCGTTCACTCGAATGCAATTCTGCAATCCGCAAAGCCTTGCAGCTTCTACACGATATCGCATCAACCCAACCTCACAAGTATGTGACTTGGAGTGTCATCGTTCTGGGACTGTTCTGCCTGCTGTCAGCGACTACTGCACCCGATCACTGAGGGTTACACACGTGCCCAACCGACCGCATGCATTTTCATAACCCTCACGTGGCATATCTGCGTCTGTGCCCTCGTTTCGGTTTTCAAATTAATGGTGATCGAGTCTCGCTCCGCGGACCCAAAGGGGACGACGACACCGTTGAGGCGTTGTCTTCGCTCCTTGTGATAAATGGGTTGCGCGTGGATTCGACCGTGCAGTATACACCACTGAGTGTCAATAGATGGAGTGGTGCCATTTCTCTTGCGGATACAATTCCCCCCTTTCCTTCGTATTGGCAATATTAGCGATTCCGATGCGACACGCCCTCCAGGCGATTTTTACGCGCTGCTTTGGTGCTGAGAATCCTTCGCTGCGGGTCGCCCCCTTATACTGGCCCCATCTTTTGTGTTGAATGCTTTTTCGCTTGCTTTTCTTTGGGCTGCTGGTTGTTCAAAACAGAGACTGTCTGTAGTGTGCGTTGTGACAGCAGTAATTTATTGCTTCATCATTGATTTTCTAATTAATTTATAGAAACAAACAGTTACCACCGTACTACTAGTATGTACGTATATTAGGTGATAGAACCCTTGATTAGCAATTACCTCGGGTGTAGCTCAAGGGAACATTCTCGGATCACTGCTATTTAGCTTTTATATAAATGACATTTCACAAACTGACCACGGAGCAAAATACATCACTTATGAGGGTGATACAATTGTTTTCTTTCGCAGCAATTCTTATGCGACTCTTCAAAGTAGCATTAACTTTGCAGCAGTAGCCCTCGGTGACGTGCACAAGTGAAGCGTAATCAATTCTCTTGATAGCAAGATAGCAAAAACAAAACCCGTTATTTTCACCCCCCCGACAATCACCTGATCCACGCGTTTTGAATCTTACATGAGAAAACTCGAGTATAGAAATTGTCGACTCAGTAAAATCACTTGTCATATTTTTTCAAAAGAATCTATCCTGGGACATTCAGGTTAATCATATTGCTACCTAGGCAGCTATGGTTGTAGGAATAGTGGCGAAATTTAAATTCTACCTGTCCCACTCCATATTTACAGTGAACTATTTCTTTCTAATTTAAACTATTGCTGTTTAGTTTGGGGAGACAACAACGCTAACAAACCTCAACCAGCTGTTTATATTACAAAAAAGCACTACGTCACATTGCGTGTGTTAAAAAAAACTGTGCACACAAAACCCTTGTGTATTAAATACAATATGACGTCAGTTCATAACTTGTACACATTAAATCTAGCGAGAAAGTGTAAACATGAAACATAAGGACTACTTCATACATTATTTGAATTGACACCGATTACAACGGCTCATGATTCCCGCAATGATGATATCTGGAAAATTCACGCATCATGTTAACACAAGAAATGTTTCATCATACACTTCCAAAACTTTTATATGAACTCTATAATTGTGGTATTAACATAAAAACAACAGGAAACCATGCAATCAAAGCGTTTTTTGTCACCAAGGGGTAATGCATTTCCTTCTTGTAAAGGGTACAGCTTCTTTTTGATACACTTCCAAATTTTACTGTTTTTTTGTCTTTTTAATTGCCTAAAAATTGTGTAAAGGAAAGTTCAATATGTTGTCATGATCTCGGAAATATTTATCATTGCATAAATATCGTAATATATTGTATTTCTTGTAACAATGGTATTGTCCTGTGGCATTAGTATAAGTGTTAGGTTCCCTAAAACTGTATATGTATATATTGTGCACTCTCGCTGTATGCCCTGTTAAACGGGGGCTCGAGTGTTCGCAAGTGAATAGTTCCACTTTTTATCGAGCCCTCGTGTTCCACAACACACAAACTTGGTGACGAAATAAAGTTTGATTTGATTTTATTGTTGTATATTTTTATTTGAAAATAGATGTATTTGTATTTAGCCTATTTCTACTCATGTATTTTTTTAAAGAGTGCAATCTTGCCTACATGTAGGAAATATTTAATATCAGTGTGCCATTTTCAACTATGTATTTGTTGTCTGTCTACTTTTGGTTGACCTCACGAATGTTGTCACTTTTTCTGCCTTGTTTGTGAAGATGTGGGGCTAGTCAAGGTCCGTTTGTACTGCAGCTTTTTTCCCGCATTCCATACCACATAATATATCTTTGTGCTGTCTACAAAAAAATGAGTGTAAGTGTGTAAATATGTAGTAAAAATAAACTTCAAACTTTAAACTTCAAAGTTACCAGACTTAGGAGAAATATACCGGAGACATAATATATGTAAAACAGACCTAATAGATGTAACATGCGTGTAGCTTAAGGTTCCCGAATTTATTTCTCCTTCCTTCAAAACTTGTTTGTTATTGATCATTCAGTAGAAGGAACAGTATAAAGGAGGAGTTCAAGATATTGGTACATTATGTGTCTCTTTGAACCCCCCCCCCTCCCCCACACACACACACACACACGGAAAACTGCAGATGTGTTGCAATGGTTGTTTTACATGTTGGTAATATGCATAGATTTATAAGGAGGATGTTTAATGACGAGAAGGAGGCAAAGCCGGCTAGCCTGCCACAAATGAAAATCTCAACTGCTGCGCTCAGCTCGCACTATTGCAGCAACAATAATGGTTTTCATTATTACTATTTTTCTTTGGCTTCGACGTGACTAGTTCGTTCACCTACACTTCTCCTCACTCGCTCACTCACTCACTCCCTTACTCACTCAGGTGTGCATTGAAATGACTTCAGTTTCGTTTGACGTCGGACCTCCATTCGGTAGTTGACTTCGCTTTTCCTTTCCCTTTGCGTTTATTTCTATTAGTAAGCGCGCTGTTTCTCTGGCTCGCAAAAGTCAATTTCAGTCGGTGGCTCGTTTCTCTTCGTCAATTGTTTTGCGCTGTGTATGTGCCCCCCACGCACTGCACACCATTGTGTTCCCTCTCTCGCTCCACTCATTGATGTTGTGACAGGCGAAGAGGAAATTCGTACAGTATAACGGTCCAGCGCGTTTCGATCAGCTTCCTATACGTGTGAGCCTTCATTCAGTCGTGAACACCGGACCTACGAGGGAGACGACGGGGTGTGTCTCCTTAGGCCTCTAGCTTTTGTCTTGCCTATTTGCCGACCTCAGCGGGATATAAGGAGGCGTGCCGGCATGTGCATGACTGGCGCTCGAACTTTGCGCGTTTCTCTGTGCGGGCATGCTTCGGTGTGTAGCGAATGCACGCGTTCCCTCTGTATACCGGACTCGCCAGTTTAACTATGTTCAATGGCTGTCTACTTCAATGTTGTAAAGGCACAAACGCTATCAAAGGCCTAGAGTGAGCTGCGGTAAAACCGAGAGTACGTTGCGGTATACTGTCGTTTTTATAGGCGGACACCTGCGTCTAAGTGTATACGGTTTGCTGCTTTCGGGGAGCACTTGTGTGTGTTTTGGAGTGCATTGTGTGACTGGGAGCATGAACTCGTCAAAGCCGTCATGCGATGGCTTGGTAGTATGTATTCTAATATCAACCTTCGGCTGTGTCCTGTTTCAGAACGATAGGAATAAATTATAAAGCGACACTATATAAGTAAACTATATAGCAAAGGATTGGGTTGACTGGCAGAACATGGGACAGGTCTTTGCCTTGCCGTGCGTGCATGCAGTCAGGTTTGTGATGATGGTGATATACATAGTATGTTGACCCAGCTTAAACCAAGCTGTATTCTCAGCATAGATAGATTGATGCGAAGCAGTGTATAGGTGCGCTGCTTTGTATTTGGGGAGAATGCACCCCCTCCCCCTTTCTTTCTTGCATTTATTCAGTGAGCATTTCGCATGCTTGGGACGTTTGTAGCCTTTCCCTTCGGCTTTATCCCGTGGCAACGCTGCCACAGATATCGCACAAATTCACACGAGGGAAGGAGGGAGGAGGGGGGGGGGCAGATTGATTTGTGGGGTTTAACGTCCCAAAGCCACCATATGATTATGAGAGACGCCGTAGGGGAGGGCTCCGGAAATTTTGACCACCTGGGGTTCTTTAACGTGCACCCAAATCTGAGTACACGGGCCTACAACATTTCCGCCTCCATCGGAAATGCAGCCGCCGCAGCCGGGAATCGAACCCGCGACCTGCGGGTCAGCAGCCGAGTACCTTAGCCACTAGACCACCGCGGCGGGGCAGGGGGGGGGGGCAGTCACATGAGGCGGGCGCCAAATCAGCCCTATACACCTTCTCTCTGCCCGAATTGTTCCAGCATTATTGACTGCGTGAGGTTGTGGACATGCAGGTTTCTGATGGTAATGGAGGCCGAATACCACTAATGTTATCAAATCAAAATAAAAAAATCAATATCAAATACAAATTATTTCAAGATCAAGCACAAATCTAATGAAATCTTTATATGTAGCAATTATATAAACGCATGGAGGTAGAATATACAGAAGAAGGTCCCATAGCACACAGCTGAAAGGCAATCTCTTGTTAAAAATTACATGTTGGTAAGTTTACAAAAATTGTCAACTAATCAGCATCAAGTAATTATTTATAGTTGTAGAATTAATTAGAAACCTACAATGAAAATGGTAGTAGATATGGCAACAGACAGCGTTAATTATTTGTAGCTGCTGAGTTAACGCAAACGCACCAGTAAATAAATGTAATAAAAGCGCGCATGGTAGTAACTGAAAATGATATAAAATGCACATATAAAACTAGTAAAAATTATGAGAGCGAAGTAAAATGACTACGTTGTTTTTCAACGCACCTGACGGTGATTATTTATAGCGCTAAGTGGCATTGTGTTCCAGAGTTTTATAGCCGTAAAAGTGGCAGAATGTCTGCCATACATAGAGTTAGTATACGCACAGGCGGGATGTTGCATGCCACTGAGTGCTGTTTATTTCCCATTTACACCCCAGGAAAGCCTGAGACCAAACGCAGGTCCTCGTGGAAAGCACGCCGTCGCATCATGTTCGTTACTGCATCCAAGAGACCATTGTTTTCTTTCGAACTCAGTAGAGAAGTGACACTTTGCCCTCCCCCCCTCCCCATTCCATGGCCTTATTGATTCACGTCGTGATCTTGAAAAACAACACTAAAACACAGCATATCCAAGGACTAAATGATGATGAGTAGGGCGAAGCGTCCGTCCGTCCGTTCGCGCATCCGTTCGACCAACCGCGGGTCGATCTGTCCGTCCGTGTGCTGTCTGTCTGTCTGTCTGTCTGTCTGTCTGTCTGTCTGTCTGTCTGTCTGTCTGTCTGTCTGTCTGTCTGTCTGTCTGTCTGTCTGTCTGTCTGTCTGTCTGTCTGTCTGTCTGTCTGTCTGTCTGTCTGTCTGCATGTCCGTCCGCCTAGTGAACACTCCAAGTACCACCATCTCGCATCTTTTCATCATATATTAATTAAATACAAGTACCGCCATAAAGCGGACATTTCAACAACAAAAGCCCCCTGTGACACAGAGGTGGTTACTACAGAGGACGATCGGGTGACGCCTTTAGGGCTTCGCCCCTAAAACTCTGCTTTTATTATTATCTTTCGCTACAAAACGCCCTCTAGTGTGGGACGATTTTGCATTTTTCAGCGTATATGCATTCCTTATATATTGAGTTACTGTATATCAATCAATCAATCAATCAATCAATCAATCGTTTTATTTCCTTTATATTAGGTGGAGGACAGGACTAAAAGCTCAAGAGCTTGACGAGGTTCTGACACCGTTCACAAGTTGACGAAGCAGCAGGAATGGCAGTCAAACATGCACAACAAATATGAAATAAACATACAGGTATAACATCACAAAAAATAAATACAAAAGGTTTATGAAAACAGTGCTAAGATAAAAAGAAAGTAGTTCAAATGTATGGTCATGAAGTGGCATGAACATGAAAAGCAATAATAAAAAGGAAAGAATGGGCATAAATTCTGAGAGATGTATCATTGAGGATAATGTATCAGTTGGGCGAAGTGTTTAATCCGACAGTTCTTGTTTAAAGGAAGGATCAAAATCTTCGCAGTTTAAAAAGTTTAACAAAGAAGGTAGTCTGTAGGACAATAAATGTTTGTCATAAAAAGTTCTTGGGGTGGGTACAGTCCAAACTTCTTTGTGTCTGGTGAGTCGAACACTTGTGTTCACGCTAAGTTTAGAAAGATTTATTGTGGTATTGGTACCATGTTCGATAAACTCTTTATAGCATGACATCAGCCTGTAATTGTACAAGAAGAAAACTGGAAGAATATCATATTTTAGAAAAAAAAGTTTTGTAGAGGACAGATAGTGTTCAGCCGCAATATGTCGTACGGCCCTTTTCTGTATAGTAAGTGCAACTTGCGCCAATTCGGCACACTGGTTGTGCACCATACTAAGCAGATAATACCAGTGCGTTGTATATCATAATTTTCTCCTTAGTGGGAAGAAGAGATCACATACATGCAAGGACACCAATGGCCGATGACATCTTAGAGTATAGAATATCAACATGTATATTCCACGTAAGGTGTCGTGAAAAATATACACCAACAATACTAACAGAATCAACCATGTCTAACTGCTGAGAGCCCAGAAATAAGCTCATTTTATTTATCAAGTTTTTTTCCTTTAGGCGTATATAAAATTACTAGTGTTTTTGAAGGGTTTAGTTTTAGTAAATTCACTGAAGCCCAGGTAGTTATAGCAGACAGTGTTTAATTAGCCATTTCTTCTCTCTCTGTTTCCATGCTCCCTGCAATAAAAACTGTTGTGTCATCGGCGTAAGAAACAAATGTTGCGTTGTTTGTGCAGTGTAGAATGTCATTATTATAGATCAAAAATAAAAGTGGCCCTAAAATACTTCCTTGTGGCACACCTACAACGACCTACACACCTACAACGACCGGCTTCCTTGCAGATATTTCATTGTTGGCATCTACGAATTGTGTCCTGTCTGAAAGGTAGGATTTTAAAAGAGCATGCGCTGTCCCACGCACACCATAATTTTATAATTTGCTGAGAAGTATGGAATGATTGATTAGGTCAAATGCCTTAGAAAAATCGACGTATATGCCTAATGCTAATTTTTTACGACTAAATGCATCTATGATTATTTCTTTATGAGTCAAGAGGGCTGTTTCAGTAGAGCGATGCTTCCTGAGCCCATGTTGAGAATCTTGAAGCAAATTGTGGTGATTAAAAAATGATAACAATCTGATATGAATTAATTTTTCCATTGCTTTTGAAAACGCGGGGATTGTAGATATAGGTCGATAATTGTTCATGTTCTCTTAGCACCATGCTTGTAAACAGGAACAACGCGTGAAATCTGCATTTGTTTTGGAAATACACCTGTAGATAATATTCAATTATGAATATGGGTAAGAACAGGGCATATAATGTCAAGCACAAGCTTTATGGGGCGAATCTGGATCCATCAGTGTCCAAGGAGCGGCTGTTACTAATAGTACTGAAGCAAGAAAAACTTTCCAGTGGTAAAGTTGGGCAAGAAATAGAGTGTTACTAAACGCGTTTAGAGGCAAAAACTGAGCATAGTTATTGAGGCCATCAACATTATTTAACTGAGGTTTCAATGAAAACAACTCATTAAACGCATTCGGTATCTCATTTCCCTAAAGTTTTTGGCCATTGTGAATAAAAACGTGCGGAAGTACCGAAAGCGAATTAGGCTTTAACAAACAATTCAGTTTGTGCCAAACCACATCACTTTTTTGATTGACTGGGTCACTAAACATTGCTACAAAATAAGCATTCTTGGCAGACCTAAGCTGACTTTTTAGACTATTTCGATATTTTTTTAAATTCGCTAAGGAGGGCTGGATCTCTAGATTTCACAAATTGAGCATACAGGGCATGTTTGCGTTTAATCATACGAAGAAGCTCAGGCGTCAGCCAAGGTTTGCGTGCCCTGGATGCCCGTGCTATTTTTTTTCTTGGAGAAATGATGATGGTAAAGTGTTTGGAAAGTGCTAATAAAAGCATTGTATGCAGTGTCACTATCTTTCGATTTGTAAACGCTATGCCATGCCTCTTGGGCAATAACTTTGCGAAATTCTTCAAGATTTGATAAGGTAATAGATTGAATAAGAACTGGCGTTGTAGTTTTACTAGCAATGGAGTGCATTCTATTTACCAGTAATATAATACCTAGGTGGTCACTAATATCAGTGTACACAACATCGGCCTCCAACAAGTCGATGTTAATGTTTGAGATGAATACTTCTAACAGGGATGCGCCGTCGATAGATGACGCTCTTTGTACTGTATAACTAGAGTTAATGTATATGCTACCTTTTGTATGTATATGAAAAAGTAGCATGTACATACAAAAGGTAGCATACAAATACATACAAAGGTAGAACATACAGTAACTCTAGTTATATGGTACAAGGAGCGCCATCTGTGGCCGGATTGGAGACTCAATGAGCGGTGGTTACAAACGATAACGGGAGATGAACGGGTGACGCCATAAGGAAAAAAGAAAACGTTGGCCTAATAGTCCAAAATGGCGGCGCCGGTATGTTCTAGGTAAAATAGTCTACTCGTTGCCAAATCACTCGGCTGTCTTAGTTTCAGCTTGGGTCGACCGTCGTCGTCACATCACGACAATTGTAGCTCTTCGGGTCCGTCGCGAGACGTCAAGGTGGAATGGAAGATTTCAAAGAAGGCTAAGATGCCGTACAAATATTTACCGTCGCACAAGAACCTCGTGTGTGCAAAATGCAGAGAGACAGAAAGCAAGAAAAAGAAAAGAAGTGGCGGATGTTCACGCTTTCAGCGTAGCGAGAGCGATAAAGCATTCTTGCACTCACATATGGAGCAACATGCCGCGTGTACGAATGCATCTGGCCACCTGTGTGTATGATTGACGTCTCACTCAAGCAATATGAAATGACACGGGGGTTAGGTTGGGGCGAGACCCCATATAGCGAGCGAAAAACGTCGCAGTCACGGTTGGCCACAAGTGTGACCGCATGCATTCTCCGGTGGGGGCGGATATTATCCGATTATCCGCACTATAGTGTAGCCTCTTCTTGACGCCGGCCTTTGATAACTTCTTTGATAGCTTCCCCACGCAGCCAAGCCAAGCTTTGACCACTCTGCTTGCCCCGTGTGTGCATGTGCGTGCGTGAATTTTCTCGGGCCATCGTCCAGGGTACTGTTAAGTTTTTTGACAGCTGAGTCTCCCGAACGCTGCGGAAGGAGTCTCGGAAGCCATGCCCTGAGGACACACAAAAACTTATATGTCTTATGGCACGTGACGTCCATGTTGTTGGGCCGATGCGTCACGCCCCGCCTGTGTATGTACGTCTTTGTGTGCAAAGGAGAGCAAGCTAGGACTTCGAGATCGAGGAAGGGAAGTACGAACTGCCCCCACGATCTCTGCTAAAAGGTGGTCGAAAGAATGCCGGAGGTTGAAGGGGGGGCGTTCGATATTTGCTCTACTTAAGAAGCTGGGACCCACCTATCCTTTTGTCTCGCTTTGTCCGCACGCCAGTGGCAGCAGCGACTTTGGAGGGCACAGAGCTTCTACGGCGATGACCCGCGGCGGGGTATGGGAGGAAGAGGGCTTGGTTGTTTAGCTGAAAGGGGTATAGCTGGACGGCTACGTAGAACGTGCCACGTACTTCGACCCCGCACCGCGGGAGTTCCGTCCTCGCTATTCTCGGCCCCTTAAACCTACACCGTTGGCCCGTGCATTCCATAGGCGGAATCGAGCTACCCCCCCCCCCCCCCTCTTCTCACGTCTTTCGAGGGCATCGACTACGGCTCGGCTTTTGGCTTGCGTGAGCCACAGAGTCGTCTCGCTGCTTTCACTCATCCGATCCCTTTCTAGAGAAGGAGGGCGGGCGACCTGTTTGCTCTCCTTTTGCGCCTTCTATGCCTTGTTCATCGCGCTTAAGAAGGCTCTGAAATGGGAAGAATTCGAGTAACGCGCCGTGCAGGTGTCTTCTTCTCGCTGCGGCTAGTGAGACGTTGCGCTCCTCTCCTAACCTTCGCCGTGGTTGCCTTAGCGCCTGTGTGTATGCGTCATTTGTAAGTTTAGCGTGTGTGTATGCCGCGTAGAGGTGTGCTGTCCGCGCATAGAGCACTCCCGCTGAGTTCTCGTTGGCGAAGTCCCGCTCCACTGACGTCGCAGGTGGCCGTGCTTGAAAGGCGCGCGCTGATGGCGTTTTGATGTGGTGCGAAGTCCTTGTGTGAACGTGCAGGCCACTCGATCTGAACGCGTAAGTGTGAGTAACGAGCGCTCTCGTCTATCGCACAGTCTTCAGAGCGTCGATCGGGTCCTAATACTGCCCGCGATGACACGCATGTTAGATTAACGTAACGTGTGTTGGTCTTATGGTAACATGTTGAAAGGTTACCTTCAAGGAGGATGAGGGGGTTCACAAGGGAGAAAAAAAAAAGGGGGGGGGGTGGTTATACATGGTCTTCTTCAGCTCGAAGACACCGCGCTTGGCCCTTTTTAATGGTTTAGTATTATGGGCCGAGTATTAAGGGCTGAGTATAAGCATATAAGGATTGAGTACTAAATGAGGACCACTTCAGGAACCGCGCCGTCGTATGCTGTAATATGCGGCAGTTGTGGCTTCGAGTAGCGCTCCATGTGTAGCATTTTGAGCGTGTGCTCACGCTAAGGAGTTCTCCTTCGTCTTGCCCTTCGAGCGCATTTGTTTGTTTGTTTGTTTGTTTGTTTGTTGCCTATGAGCACTGGCATTCTTGATGATGATCCTTTATCTTCATCAGCACACGCAAAACCATTTACGAAATGGAAAAAAAAACAAGAAATCAAGCGTGAAATAGACAGATAGAGGAAAAAGAAAAAAAAATAGGATGAAGAAAATAGAAGTAACCATAAAAATGAAGAAATAAATAAAAATAGAGCAGTAAATAAAAGAAAACTAAATGAGAAAAGAAAACGAAAAAGGAGGGAACAAAAACGTATAAGACGAAAGAAAAGGAAACCGCACAGAAATAAAAAAAAAGCTTCTCACCTCCACCATTCCTGCAGGCTGGACACCCTTAGTGCGAAGCCTTAACTCTTTTTGCTTCGCATGCTTTTCCTCCAGCAGACATCACAACAATTGCATGGAAGAGTGAGACGTGTTCATTTGCGTGTGTTTGAGAGAGCAGTTGCGTAATCGTAGAGTCCACTTTGTTTTCTCAGTAACTTCACGCAATATGTCACAAAATCCACGCGGTGCAGCGTACGCGTTTTGGCAATGCTGACAATTTTTCCAATCGTTTTGCAAGGTGATCGTCTGTCGATCACTACGAAGACTAAAGGTGCCGAATGTAACACGCCCGTCGCACGCTTTTTATATTTCGCAGTAATCGCGACCTAATCTACACTGTGTGTGTGTGTGTGTGTGTGTGTGTGTGTGTGTGTGTGTGTGTGTGGTTAGTTATTTCCTTTCCGCGAGTATAGTATGGTTTACTGTTGACGAACCAATGCTGGTCACACCTGTATAGTCGTATACCGTATAGGAAACATATTCGACGACGCAGCCTGCATAGGCCGTCACTAAGCATTTCCCATTAGCTTGTAGAATCGGTTGGGTTGGTACATATACTTCCATACACACTACTTTCCATGCTCGTAGTTCAACGGAGCTCCGCTTCTGTTCGTGGCAGCTGTCTTGCTTTGCAAGCGGAAAGTTGACGTGTTCAATATACTGCGACTGCATAGCTACCCCAGGTTTTGTTTGGCGTTTCGGTCCGGATCTGTGCCTGTGACGTCTAGATGAGCCAGGGTAGGGCCTGCGACGTCGCCCGCAGCTCACACGACACAGGTGGCGCTTGTGTATGCGCAAGAATGGATCTTGGCAGTGCTGCATCGTATGTGCTTGTCGGACGAATGCATTCCCGAACAAAGGCTGGCAGTTTCCTCTTTCTCACTCCTGCACATGTGTGCACGCTGCGAACGTTATTCGGTGTATGTGGAGTTATTCTAATTCGACTCGCGGTGCGGAGGTACTTGATCGTCTTTGACCCATCCACACCCCCCTGAATTTCGCCCCAGCAGCTTTCTCGATCTCCTTCTGTCAGCAGTGGAGCGCGCTTCCCCCTCTCCACACTCGAGAGTTCTTGGAGGTGAGAGAGGGGCAAGGGGTCGGTTGGCGAGGGACGCAATTTTACTTTAGCACGGCGCACCGGGCCGATAAGTTATTGTTCCTCAAGTGTAGGTCTGGATGAGGGGTGTGGGGTCTCCGCGACGGCTTGCCGCGACGAGTGGCCACTCGATAACTCCTATTCGCGACCCGTCATATGTCCTCCCTGTACACGCTTTACATCGCCGTTGCTGGTGGGATCGGGGAAAAAAAAATAGGACGGTGTTCGCTCTCTGGCAAACTCCCTCTATTTTTGCTTTGTCGTCGGGCTTCGTGTGCTGTCCGTAAGCAACGCCTTCAGCGTTTGTATGATATTTTGTCTCGCGTTATGCATCGTTGCGCTGCTAGGCGCGTTCAAGGGCGCGGGTTCACGTCCCGACCAAGAACATCACATTTCGCTGGAAGCGAAACGTTAAAAAAAAAACTAGTGTGTACGTTTGTAAGATTTAGGTGGGCGTTAACGGACTTTGGGTAATCCAAATTAAACCATGGTATTCGGCATACGGCTTGCATTGCGGTCAATGTATTGTTAGCTTCCCATGAAAAATAGCATAATCAAATTTCAATTTCATTTATTACATGCTCCTTCGTCTCTCTTCGTGACAGAATTAGGACTCGGCGGGACCAAACCGAGAGTGTCCGAAGTGGGTGAAGAGGACGATGGTACGCGCGGGGCAGACGTCCCGCTAATCGTTGACGGCGAACGATTATGACCGGTGTCGGTGACTTCGGACACGGGAACGACCATGAGGTTCAGCCCTAGCTGGAACCCGCTGCGTAGAATGGTGGCGGCGAGCCGAAGAGGTGGCATCTTGGTTGTCGTGCCATCGCTCGTGGTTACGGAGGCCCCGCGCCGAAGGGAACACCTGTGGGCAACGGACGCATCGGTGTCGTGATGCCATGGGCCCAGTGACTGCTACGACAGATGACAGGCAAGGATGGGCCGACGGCCGAGGCGTGAGGGTCTCGTCGCAGACCGAGCACACGTAGCTTCTTTTCGTAAACACAAAGCCATGCTCTTTCTCCATGTGCCGGCGAACCGACTGTACCCGAGACGTCCAAGATGGACCGGCGTATGAAGAGCCGCAACCTCGCTTTGGGCAACGAAGAACAGGAGGAACCGGCAAGTAGACCTTCAGTCGCCAGCCTTCTTGGGTGGGAGAGTGGGATCGCGTCGGAACGGTATGTAGCGAGGAGTCCGGTGTGGTAGATCCGTCCGTTTCCATGCTGGGCGTAGCAGCTCGTCGGAGACGACGGCGCAAAGGAAGGGCCGGGGAGTCGGCCGCCGGAGGAGCCGGTCGTCTCCGAGGTCGTCGTGGAGACGGCGGAGTAGGTGTCGAAGACCGACTCCGTGAGGACCGGGCCGACGAGGCAGCAGGCGCCGTCCTCCTGTGAACAGGCATCTTCTACTATAGCAGCAGGGCCCGGGCGGGAGGTCCAAGAAGGTCCAGGCAGGCCCAGGCGTCGGCGGCTGTGTTGGTCACGAGGACAGGGGCCCGCTGGTGGCGCCAGCAGGCATTGGTCACCGAGCCGGCAGAGGCAGGCACGGGAAAGTGACGCGTACCAACTCCACTCCCAGCGGCCGCCGTGACTAGCTGGTTGGGCCGGTATGCCTTGATGATGATGATGCTCCTCTGTCTCATGGCGCTCACCCACAAAGTGGGATGGGCCAAGAACTGGGCGGCTGGATCTTTTAGGTAAAAAAAAGGTTTCATTACTTGATTGCTTGCACCTGTGTTCTGGATACCCACTAATGACCAAGAAGCCAGTGTTTAAGCGAAAAATTAAGGAGGCTGGTTGTAATTCCAGGCGTTCTTTGCTCTTCCTCTTTCTTTAATGATCCCCTTTCTTAAGTGAAAGACAGGCTGTGTCCGATGAGCCCTAGTTTAACGTCTCGTACCTCAGCCAAGAAAACCGTGCATTAGCGCTTACCGAATTTTATCGAAGCTTACACATACAAAAATCAAGGCGGGGGGGGGGGGGAAGACACCCTGACCTCTCTTTCTAGTTTTCTAGTTCCAGCTGTAAAACCTTGCGCAGCGTTTGAATAGAGCCCTTTGGCGTTTCATGTCGTTCTGGTTTCACGCAATAGTGGGGCACGAGGTCTGATAAATAGTTTTTCTACCCAGAACCCGAATTTAATAAACTCTATCTCTATAGACCAACACACAGCTTTGTGTTAACATTTTGGTGACGGTTGGACAAGGTATTGTGTGAATATTTCATTCACTTAAAAGTGCAGAGGTGTCCAGATTCTGATTTTGTACACGCCATTATATATAGACTATGTGTATAGAATACGTCGTAGTTGAGCGATACAAGATAAGCTTGTGAAGAATTCCACTGTAATGTAGGCTAAAAAGGTGCCTCTGGCGCCTCGGTGACCTGTTTGCCACCCTGGCTCCGTGAGCTTGATACCAGTATTGGAAGCTTTGGTGTGTCAGCACGACCAACCAGAATTTTCAGACAGCAAAATAAATGGAGGATCAGCAAAAAAAAAAAGAAGAAAAGTGGGGAGGCTTCGAAAGTGCAGTGCATTTCAATCAATCGTACAAGTTTTGCTTTCAAAGCGAACGGTGCACTGTTGCACACCAAAAATTAGTTTGTCGAGAAAAAGGTGTGGCATGCACAGCTCGACTGAGATTAAGCTTCCCATCAAACATATTTACACGAGCCGTGAATAATATAAAGAAAAGTAGTTAAACTTAAGGACTCGTTTTACTTGTTAGACACAACATGAATTAGAACTAACAGACAATGATGCAAAAGATGCAAAGGAATTTATTTGAATCATTGTATGTTAGTTCTAATTATTATTCCGTCTAACCATGGGCATCGGCAGGATTTTGTCTTGGGGGGGAATGCAAAGCCATGTTATAGCGTGTCCGGGGGGGGGAGCAGATAGTTGTAGCTTGAGTGGGAAAGTGTCCCTATTGCAACTTTTCGGAGACTCTTATGCATCCAACATATGTTGTTTTGAATTTTTGTCTTATTATATGCAAGTACCGCTCACAAGTGAACAAGGTAAGGTGTACGGGTAGGTAAAACACAATTACACTGATTGCATTGAATACTCGGCAGCTGGCTCGAACCTCAATGTGGAGCCAACAAAAAGCTTACAAACCACGGGCTCTTCAGAAAACGTTCAGTGCCTCATAGCAGCCTGAAGCAACAGCCAGTTAAACAATGCACAACAATGTTACAAAATTTTAGTCGATGGCCAGAATGGAAATACCAAGCTCCATTGTGAGGCTGTGGAGACATTGCGCTTTCGCTCGGATTGCATGGTCTGTCACACTCTTCGGTTCTCTATATACGATCTAGCCGACTGAGTGAAACGTTGATGGTACAACGCACTTCTGTTTGTGTTTAGCTTTTTAATTAAGCCAATGAACACTGCGTCTCTGAGGACCTCGTAAATCATCGTCTATGAGCGACGCATGTGCCCTCGTTTCTGAGACAGCACGGCGACGGCGCTGACGTGCACCATTTATTTATTTATTTATTTATTTATTTATTTATTTATTTATTTATTTATTATTTATTTATTTATTTTAATAATCTCAGGGCCCGAAGGTATTACAGAGAGGAGTGGTTGAACAATATGCCATTAATTGAAGCGTTGAAGGTTCTTTGATCACCGCGACAGAGGCAGGAAGGTGCTTCCAGTGACTGCTTGTTTGTGGCATAAAAGAAGCATAACAAGTGTTAGTGCGGCATAAGGAAACTTTGACTTTAAGATTATTATCCGACCGGGGAGATACGTAGTCCAACGGAAGGAAAAGGCCATTTTTGAATGTTGGGTTATCGTAAAAAATTTATGGAAAAGGTTTAAGCGGAAGTACTGACGGCGTGACTCAAGTATTGGTAGACCTAAAGTAGCTTTCAATGAAGATACGCTGGCGTAGTGGAAGTAAATACTAAGCACAAAACGAACGGCATGGTTCTGAACGCATTCATTAGCTGCACATAATACGGAGCTAGATGGGTCCCGAATAGAACAAGAGTATCCCAATTATAAGTCTGATGGAACAGATGAAAAATTACGGCGATGAAAACCAAGCGTGTGATTCGCGTTATTAACTACTCGTTCAACGTGCATACTCCACGAAAAGGTTGTGAGTTAAATGTATGGATAGTTGCATCTCACCGTCATAGAAAAGGAAATACCTGCCCAATTCTTTGCCCTCTCGTTCGTCCCCGATTACTGAAGATTGCGTTCTTGAAATCGTCGCCAGTTGAACTTGCTTCGAGAGCAAACCTGTCTTCCGCAGGAGTACTCATTTTGGTCCAGCGCACGTATACCGACCGCCGTGTAGCATGTACACGCATTTGTGGCATTCAGAAGAAAACCGCCCAGTATATGGGACATGTATCTGAAAGTTCTCCTTTGCTTAATCTTTCTAATTTCAATATTACTTATTTCAGTGAATAATTTTGCTATTTCCACAGGCACGCGTGTCATTTTCTCCCCGCACTGCGTTTGAATACAGGTCGAGTGTTATACTAAGTGGGGGGAGAGGGGGTACCAGAAATTCACGTGACCTCATGTCCTGTGATTCGCTGTACTGGGGTGATGTCTTCTCGCTCGCTATGTCGACTTCTTTTTCCCCCCTCAATAAGTTGGACCGAGTTCCATAGAAGAGTATTATGCAAAGCAAGGCCAGCATAATTATTCGAGAACTCCCCCCCACCTCCTTTTTTTTGCTCTTCTGAATGATCGCTTCTTCGTGTTCGCTGTACTAAAATGGGTCCGAGTAGGAGCAGGATGCTAAACAGGCATACTTTAGACAAGACTGTGACCTCCAGTTTCGCACGCTTGCCGTGGTAAACAAACGTTGTTTTGCGGTTCTCTATATTGTTCAATGTTTTTTTCTTTATCTTACTCGCGCTTCGTCTCTTTTTATGTAAATGGGTTGAAGAGTGCGAAGAGTGGCAGCAGCAGCGGCTGCAGTGCTCGTTTAATGACACGCACCCTTTGCCCCCTCTCGTGCCTCTTGTATTACTGCCACGCCGGGGAACCACATCTCGACGCTTTTCTCCTCGTTCTCACCTGCCTGCACGCCCCCCTATTGTGGTCGCCTCATTTTCATACCCACCGCGGCGCGGGCAGTCAGTCAGTCTCATGGCCGCGGTATATATCGAGTGGCTCGTCGTCGAAGCCTGCAGTTTTCCGCGGCCACGGGTGCGAATCCCTTCTGTTCTTCCCTCGACGGCACTAGAAGAAGGGGCCCACCTCTTGCAAGAGTGGTGTGTACGCTTCGAGCGGTAGCTAAAAGAAGGGAGAGAAAGATATCGAGTGTTGGGGAGGAAGAGGGTTACGTTCAGACCATGCCCTTTTACTGAAATCGTTGGGGGAAGGGGGAGGGGGGGCATGCCCTTTTACTAGCATTGCAAGGGACGCCACTTCGTCCTTGCAAAAAGCAATCCATCCAAACAGGAGAACATCCAAACCAGGGAGAACATCCAAACCCTGGGCTTGCCCGATCCCTTCGATCGCTTCATCTTTTTCATTTCATCTCCCTATTTCTATATTCTATTATGTTTGTTTCCGATGTAGGGCGAATAACTGCTCCGTTCCGGTGGTATTAGCATTGTCCGAAGCAGTATTTTCAACGAACACAATTAAAAAAAGCAAGAAAGCGTGACGTACGCGGCATATATGGGAGAGAAGGAAGGGCCTGTAATTTACATGGAGGAAGTACTCCTTTCCATCCCGCCTCCCAACCTCGATCCTTCTCCTCCTCAGCGGTCCTCAGCGCCCTTCCACCCGCGGTCCGCCTTTGTTTTCTCGAGTGTTTTCGAACTGAACCCGGGGTTCGCCGGACTCGTCAGACAAAAGACGACCCCGCAGCGGCCCGAGGTGGCCGCGACGGCGCCACCGTCACTGCGTGTATCCGTCGCCTTCTGAAATACTCTGGCCGCTCCTGAGGAGTGCGCGGTTTGAATCCCCTCTTCACTTACCCCTGCTCCCGTACGGGGCCTGTGCCTCTCCAGATATACAGCTATGGCAGCCGATTCTTCAGAGACCTCCTCTGTACCCGTGCAGTCTGCTGCGTTTCGTTGGTGTCACGTACTTTCACGTGCTGGCTTCAACTTCTTTTTTGATTCTTTCCTTCAATCGGCCATTCTTATAAACACTTTAGGCTTCTCGCCCGTGCATGGCATGGTTGGTTTGCCGGAGCACATCTGGTCCTGCTGGCTTTCTTTTACTTGCTGGCAGGCTTGTCAGAGGTGCCTGCTTCATGAAACGTGACGTCGGGGTTTAGATATCTGGCGAAACATGCCCATATGAGCGTTTTATACGCGTCTCGCTTCAATCTTTAACGAAGCAGCAAGCACGACGGTGCCTCAACCACCGCGTGTTATGCGTAAAGCATCATACACTGTCACGGTATACTTGAATAAGTACTCGCGCGCTTGATACATTTTTAAACTCACGTTTAAGAGTCGGCCGGGTGCTTTACAAGTTAACTAAAAAGCCCTGTGCACTGCTATAGGCTAAATTCGTCGATAATGCTGTATGTATCCTGCTTTGGTTTCAAAGCAGAAAGTAGCAATGACTTGGTTCATACGACATTAGCGCATAATTTATCGCATCCTTGCTAAATGTTTTTTACTGTATTTCATTTATTTCGTGGAGAGTCTTCCTTGAGTACGGGTCTGCCGTTGTGGTTTAGTGGCTGAGTGGCGCAGTACTATAAACACGCAGAGCACAGGTTCTACTTCCAGGTATATACACCTCGATAAGAAATGAATGCAAAAAAATATCGGTGTATGTTCTTAGATTTAGTTGCAAGTTAACGCAACCGAGTTGGTTCTTATCAATTCCGAGTCGTACACTGCAGCGTGCCTATAGCTCACTTTACGTTTGGAGTGAAACATGCCACAGTGGGTTTTCACACACTATATCACGAATAGGCACCAACAACGGGTTACGTCGTTATGGGGACGTTTCAATTAGCAGTTCAGGCCGAGCAGCAGGTTTGAGGACTGCTCAATGGACCGAACTGTGTATATAGTACAGCTACCGCATTAAAGTACCTTCCTCCAACTCTCCCCAATAGTCAGTGCATCCCTCACTACAATAATCTGTAACTTTGTCAATTTTATCTTAATATCGCATGTCTGGAAGAAAAGGGGTGTTGAGGTTGCTCTTTTAGAGGAGTGACTAACTTGCCACATCCATTGCACCATTGTCGGAGTAACTGCGAAGGAGTAACCATGCTCTCGCGGTTACTCCTCAAAGGAGCAACAGCTATTAAAAAATCAGGTTTTTGGTTGCCTTAACCAGCCTTCCGAAGTGCCTGGTCGCATTCGATTAGATGCACAATAGATGGGCAAGCATTACATTCAGTAACAAATATAGAAAAAATTGTAGCAAACACATGGGATTCCAACTCGCGCCCGCTCAATCAGCATGCACGTACACTAACCACTACACCACACCCCGCTACGGCACCGTCTGAAAGGAAACAGGCTTGTGTAGACACCGACAGGTCGTTTGCGCACGGCGCTTACATTACTGAAGTTACTAAAAAAAAACGGGTGCTTTAGTCCGCAAGGAAGATTGCCCCCCCCCCCCCCCTTACCGTGCCGTGTGCAATATTTTGCGCGCATTTTGTCTTTAGAAGGATCAAAGAGCCTTTTTCGGGGGTAACTGCGCAGTGACTCCACAAAAGTTTTTAGAGTGCTATAGTGGCTAAGGCACTAGGCTGCTGAACGGTCACGGGATCGAATCCCAGCCGCGGCGGCCGCATTTCCGATGGACGTGAAAATGCTGAGACCCGTGTGCTTAGGTTTAGGGGCACGTTAAAAAAACCCCAGGTGGTATAAATTTTCAGAACCCTTCACTACGGCGCCTCTCAAAATTAAATGGTGGTTTCGTGACGTTAAGTCCAATCAATTATTAATTCTTTTTTCCAGGAAACCGTAGCTTCCAATATTGGCTAAAAGCAACGAGGTCAGCGATACGACAGTCACCGTCACACTTTTCTGCGCACATGATCGCCCAGATAAGGATGATATATAGCGTGCGTGCATGCCTAAGGAAACAGCGTCGCAGACAGTGCCCGCCTACTAGTGTGCTCATCGTGCTCGCCCATCATGTAGGAAATCTCGTTACTTCTCGTATATATCAGCTGCTATCATGCCCATGTAGTTCAACGATTGAGCTACACGTCAAAAAGAATTTGTGGCAGTTGCACTCCAGTGGCGCCAAGACTTTGGAAACCGCGAAGCTGGTCGCCGTCCCCTCATTTATTCCGTCCACCTCGCTCTCATATCGCTGATCGTCACCCTCACTCACCTTTCCCACACTTTTGTTACACTATACTACAAGTGGTCGATAATGATTGATTTGTGGGGTTTAACGTCCCAAAACCACCATATGATTATGAGAGACGCCGTAGTGGAGGGCTCCGGAAATTTTGACCACCTGGGGTTCTTTAACGTGCACCCAAATCTGAGTACACGGGCCTAGAACATTTCCGCCTCCATCGGAAATGCAGCCGCCACAGCTGGGATTCGAACCCGCGACCTGCGGGTCAGCAGCAGAGTACCTCAGCCACTAGACCACCGTGGCGGGGAACAAGTGGTCGATAAGAATTAACAGTCAGTGATGAGAAAAGTATAGGGCATGTTATTAGAAGTAATTAGGATATAAATGAGAATAAAGAAAAGTTGAAGAAAAGATAACTTGTCACTTGCAGGGTGCGAACCTGTGGCCTTAACGCTGCATCATTGTCCGTTACTTCCCACTAACCTTGTGTCAAACAAAAAAAAGAGTCCAAAATAAAATTGTCGTTTGTTTCCTTTGTTGAGCGTACGCGAGTGCGACTGGAAATCAGCACAGAGTAAGTAGTATGTCCATGACGGACAAACTTCGACCGACTTTATTTCAGCGATTGTGCGGCCAGTACGGCTCAGCCGCACACTCTCGCACCACTTGTCTTTCGCCGCACGCAATGCGATATCACCGAAAGGATAAGAGAGGGTGTCTGGCTGCCGCTGTGCGACTGTGAGGCCAACGGGTGGGCTTTATTTTTCGCTGTTTCTCGTTCTTCAAGTCTCAATTTCTCTTTTGTCTTTCATTCACTCTTTCTTGTTTTTCTCTCGACGAACATTCAAGCACCCGCAAACGAGGACCGGCACAGAGAGGTGATGACAACACAAGCACTTACTTTCCGAGGTGCATAAAGCACTTGCGTTGTTATCACCTACCCCAGTCCTTGTTTGCGCGCTTAGGTGTTTGGCGATGGAAAACCAAGTAGCCCTGAGTGAGTGAGTGAGAAAGGAAAGGCCGGGAGGTTAACCAGATATTGGCATCTGGTTTGCTACCCAGCGCTGGGGGTGGGGAAGTAGGGGCAAGAAAGAGGGGCTTAGAGAGAGGAAAAAAACGCACGCGCACTCATAAAAAAAACGAAAACACACACTGGAAGGGCGTCCCAGGTACAACCGTTAAGCAAGGCCGGTCAATCGCAAAAAGTTCAGCAGCGCTTTCAGGGCCCTCTTCTGTGAAGTCGCATCCTGACGATACTGCAGAATTTCCTGCTCTGACAGAGGCTAATCACCTAATTTGTTGAGTTCCCTGCGAAGGCATAGTCGCCACCTACTATACGCTAGGCACTCACAAAGAACATGTTGAATGGTTTCCTCCTTGCCACAGTGGCCACAGGCTGCGGTGTCGGCCATCCCAATGCGGAAAGCGTAGGCGTTGGTAAATGCAACGCCCAACCACAGCCTACATAACAGGGTCTGGTCTGCTCGGCGAAGCCTCGACGGGACATGAAGACTTAGCGTAGGGTCAAGCGAGTACAGTCGGGCATGCTTGAAGTGCGGCTGATTCCATTGCGATGTGGTTTGCCGGCGAGCAAGTCTGCGGAGCTCTCGTGCAGCATCCGTCCTAGAAAGTGGTAGACGCAGTTTATGGTTTTCTGTGTGGGCTGAGCGGGCAGCTTGATCGGCCCGTTCATTGCCGATGATTCCGCAGTGACTGGGCAACCACTGAAATGTAATTTGGTGCCCTTTCTCAGTCAGGTGGTGTATAATCTCTGCTATCTCTAGTGCCAGCTGATCGTGTGGTCCATGGCGTAAGCTGATAGTAGAGACTGCAGTGCCACCTTCGAGTCGCAGAAAATAGTTCACTTGCGTGTACTTTGATCAACGGCAAATTGCAACGCGGCACGAAGTGCTGCCAATTCTGCTGCCGTTGATGTTGTTGCGTGAGATGTCTTGAATTTAATTGTTGTGGCCAACCTTGGTATCACTACTGCTCCTGTAGAGCTGCCCGGCTGAACCGATCCGTCAGTGTAGATATGTGTGGAGTCTTGATATTTCTCATACAAGAGAAGTAGTGTGAGCTGTTTAAGAGCCGGTGACGACAAATTGGCCTTTTTCTCGACGCCAGGTATGTTAATATTAATTATTGGTTGAGCGAGGCACCATGGCGGAGTCACAGGTCTAGCGGCAGGAGAGAACGAAGTTGGGATCGACTCACCATGTGCGGTCACTGTTTTGCAGTAAGATGTGCATGGTCGGACCACTGGTAGAGAGGCTAGGTGATGTCGAGGGGTTCGAGCAAGGTGTCGTATATGTGTCCTCAGCACTTCCACATTAATGTGGGTCTTGATGAGGTTGTCCCTTGTGATGGCGATAGTCGCCGCTGTTGATGCACTTTGGGGCAAGCCTAAACATATCCGGAGTGCTTGAGCCTGGACACTTTGAAGCATTCGTATGCTTGTTTTACTTGCGTTGGTTAACACAGGTAGGCTGTACCGAAGGAATCCAAGGAAAAGAAACCTGTATAGTCGCAACATAGCAGTTGTGGACATTCCCCAGTTCTTTCCAGCGAAGAACTTGAACAAATGACAGATGCCTGTCAATCGCCTTTTCATGTATGATACATGTGAGGTCCATGAGAGGTCTCTGTCAATTATAACACCTAGGAACTTGTATGATCTGAGGTGACGTATTCTTTCGTTGTTTATCAGAACGCTGTAGTTATGCAGCGTAAACGCCACTAGTGCACATTTCTCAGAGGAAATTTCCAGACCTCGTTGACGGAGGTAAATAGCAACTTGAGTGGCAGCTCTCTGAATTCGCGCTCGCAGCTGCAGACGTGTTACTGCAGAGGTCCAAACGCAGATGTCGTCCGCGTACATTGACAATGTGACAGTACTTGGCAGATGCTCATTTAGAGCTATTAGCGTCAGGTTGAATAGTACAGGGCTAAGTATGCCACCCTGGGGAACACCACGGTGGCTGTAGTGTAGCGAAGTGTCACCATCCTCGGTTCTCACGAAAAAGGATCGCTCAGAGAGATAGCTGCGTATCCACTGAAACATCCGACCACCCACTCCTACCTCCTTGAGAGCGGTGAGGACAGCTTCATGTGTGACGTTATCGTACGCCCCTTTAACATCAAGAAATAAAGAAGCGCAGAGACGCTTACGGCCTTTTTCGTGCTGCACGTAGGTGACCAGGTCTATGACGCTATCAATTGATGACCGGCCACGGCGAAATCCCGTCATAGCGTCCGGGTAGATGTTGTGATGCTCCAGGAACCATTCTAGCCGTCCAAGTACCATCCTCTCCATCACTTTGCCCAAGCAACTAGCCAGTGCAATCGGGCGGTATGATGTGAGCACCAATGGTGACTTGCCAGGCTTCAGTAATGGAACCAAACGGCTGGTCTTCCAGTTAACTGGGAGGGTGCCCTCTCGCCACGAGTCGTTGTATATCTCGAGGAGGGCACTCCTCGCACACTCACCAAGGTGACACAGTGCTCTGTATGATATTCCATCAGGCGCGGGTGCTGATGTCCGTCTACACAAAGCCAGTGCTGCTTGAAGCTCATGAATAGAAAAAAATTGGTCCATGGGGTGATCGTGTGATGTCGTGCCACCGCGTGAGAGCGTGGAGATGTTGGGATCTGCGAGTTGACCAGATAAGTTGGCACAGAACTCTTCTGCCATGTCGACCTCCGATCTCTGTTGAGAGAGGGCTAGAGCCTTGAATGGAGACCGCTGAATGGGAGATGTCCGGAGCCCTCTTATTGTCCTCCACAAGTGTGATAAAGGCTTGCGAGGATCTAACGAAGTGCAGAAGGCTGCCCAACGTTGTGACTCTAGCTTGTCTATGCGGCGTTGTATCTTCTTCTGAAGACGTCTAGCGTTTCGTAAATCGTCGATTGCTTTCGTGCGTCGGTACCTTCGTTCCGCACGCCGTCGGAGAGCCCGAAGTCGTTCTAATTCCACATCAAATTCGGTTACTCTCGAAGAGCATGTGAGGGTGCACACTGTGTCTTGCACTGTGGACTTGATCACCTCTTCTAAGTCAAATGAGGTGTTCTCTTGACAGCGTTCTTCCACGAGAGATTCAAACTTGGTCCAGTCTACTCTTTGGATAGTTTCGCGTACCTTACAAGGTGATAATCCTCTGATCTTGACATATGTGGGAATGTGGTCGCTCCCATGTGTTTCTATGTCCGCAAACCATCCGGCACATCTGACAAGACCTCGAGAAACAAAAGTCAAGTCAAGGCAACTGCTGTATCCAGGGCCACGTAAAAATGTTGGGCTGCCATCATTTAACAAGCACAGCTCGTTGTCTGAAGCAAACGTTATCAGACTTCTACCCTTTGCGCTGATCTTCGGGCTCCCCCATAGCGTATGGTGGGCGTTGAAGTCTCCGATGATCACCCATGGGCCAGGAGTGGATGATAGGATGTGTCCTAGTCTTCTGTGGTCAAATCTACTTGATGGCGACAGGTATGCACCGACAACAGTGACAGTAAGACCCCTTTTCTTCACTGTTAAGCATATATATTGGTTATCGTTGTCAGGTGGTACAGGCCGAATAATGTAGGTCAGGTCACGTCGAATAAACAGCAGGACCTTGCTGTTTCCACTATAACAAGCCGACATAAAGGATTCGTATCCGGAGAGTCTAATAGTGCTCGATAAATTTGGCTCGCAGATGACGATGATGGGAAACATATTAGTGAAAACGAGCCGACGGAAATCTGCAATGCGTGATTTCAGTCCCCGTGCATTCCACTGAAAAATTGTTGCTTTTTTGACCTCTTCCCTGAAAGACAGTGGCTGGTGGGCCATTATCTACTCAAGAGCCGCCAGTACTGGACTTAGAGCGTCCAGTACTTGAAGTGCACTTTTGGCTGACGTTGTGCGCATGTTGTTTAACACAGTGCGAATGGCAATAATTATGGGTCGTAGAAGAGCAACCACTTGCTTATCCAAGTTACGCTGCTCCTCTGTTGTCGCAGCTTGCTCTGATGAATGCGGCTTCTGATGTGGTTCTTCCACAAGTTGCGTGCGCGTAAGTGGCGGCCAATCTTCAGTAGAGAGAGATCTACTTGTTTTCTGTTTTCCATCGTCTGCGTTCGCCGCGGTGTACCCTGCAGTGGGCGCCGTTCCCAGATGCGTTGGCTTACTTCTTGTAGTTGACTGCGTTCTTCGCGAAGATCTTCGACGGTGACGTCGTCGTCTTCGCCGGACTTTTTCCGCGGCCTCTTTGTGGGTAGAGCTGTCTCGCACCATTTGTCTAAGAATAGTAAACTCCTTCTTTATGCGTGGACAGTCTTTGGAAGATGCACTGTGGGCACCTTGACAATTAGGGCACTTTAGTATGGTTGCGCTGCATTTGTCCTCGGTATGTGGTTCTGAGCATCGGGGGCACACTTCGGAGTTCCTGCACGCTCCCTGCACATGGCCGATCTTCTGGCACTTATGACATCGCATAGGTTTTGGAATAAATGGTCGGACCTGGTGACGAAAGTGGCCAACCTTCACATGGGAGGGGAGACAGTCCCCTTTGAAGGTAATTCTCACACAATGTGTGTTACCAAGGCGACTGACATTCACAATGACATTATCTTCATTTGCCGGTTTTATTAGCACTGAAAGATCCGATTCTGGAATTTCAGTGGCGATGTCATAAATTACTCCTGTTGACGTGGTGCTATCAGCTGGTATTATAGACTTGACATTGATGTTACCCAGTTGCGTTACTTTCTGAAGCGCGTTTAGCGCACGTGGGTTCAGCACATCGATTGCCAAGATGTTCTTTCTTGCGTTTAGACGTATTTCTTTGATCTGATTTGGCGTAATATTCTCGAGATACACAGAGAGCGCTTGCCTGTTCAGCCCGCGTAGACTGTCGGTACCCTTCAGTGGCACAAACAGGATAGAGTGAGGCCATCGCTGAGGGGCAGTTTTCACGGTAGTCGTGCTTGATGCCGAAGATGCATTGACGATCCGTCGTTTAGCCTTGCGGTACAGGACGGGTTGGAAGCCGTCGTCCGAGGACTCGTCGCTTGATGCGGAGTATAGCTCAGTGTCCTCACTCTCACTGGACGCGTTTCCTCGCTTCCTCGAAGCAGTCCCAGCGGTCGAACCGGACTCGGACGGTGCCCCGTGAGGTCGAACATCCATCACCACGCTATATGGGGCGATAGACCCCACAACTGCGGCGAAAAAACCAGAAAAGCACAAAGACGAGCAAGATGTGTTCCGTAAACGAATCACTTCGTCTTCTTCCCAAGTAGCCCTGAAAATCAAGGCTGATTCACGAGGTTAATAATGATGAGTGGGCGAAGCAACAAAATCGTTGGGTGTTACCATAAATCACCCGTAACACCGACCACTCACGCATGTAAACGAGTGACAAAGGGGTGCACCGTTATATACAAGGACTATTGGTCATAACTGGGATGTTGCGTTGAGTTGTGAATTTTGTTTTGCCTTCATTTTTACTGCTTTGTGGTATGGGATCTATAGCCTGAAGTTGGCAAAGATTATGTCTGTGCACGTACCCTGGTGGCTGTTGGTTTTTTCCAATCATGCATTGCATAGCTTAAGAGTACTGAACAACAGGGCGAGTTCATTCGTAATTCATAACTACAAAACCTTCGCCAAAAAGCGACAAGAAACAGAGGAGGCGCACACACAAGCGCAGTGTATAGCATCTCGAGACGTCATATACTGCACAAACCGGTCGTTGTTGTTGTTTTCCTCTACAAATGGCTCGTACCTAAAGGAAGGGATTGGGTGATTATATATGAGGTGAATTTGCCCGATACTTTCAGCATTGCTTCATTGCTAAAAAAACTTTTGTTATTTAATTATGATTTGAAGTGCCAATTGAAACTTTGCAGAAAAAGAAATAGTCTGTGACCGTCATTGTCATCTTCATCGCTTTCAGCGTCATCGTTATCGCGGCTACCGTTCACGAGAACGCCGCTAACGGACAAGCCTCGACCTTAGAGAGGTTGTAATGTAGTTACAGCGTGGCAATCTCGACTCAAAAGAGAATACCCTCTCCCGAAAAGTGGGAGAGTATTTTTTTGGTCACTCGCGGCGCATGAACACCGTTCTGGCACTCTGTATAAAAGCGGTCATACTACCTTCAGTGAAATTCAGTTGACAGTCAATGCTGTTTCCTGTCCATTTTGTCTTTTCCCACCGTTGACGTGCTATTGCCACAATACAACCACGATGAACCAACACGCTGAAATTAAGCCTCTTTAACTTAAAGAGCTTCGCCCTAAGATTAGTTTTACCTCTCTGCCTCTCTACACTTTTCTTCTTCTCACCCATAGCGAAGCAATCTTATATAGTTCCCATTAACGTTTGTTTTCTTAGCGTGCCTGGATAGTCGAGTAGTTACAATGCTCACTTTCAGACCACGGGCGTCCGGATTTGAATCCCGCCTCATTAAAAAAATGTTTTCTTTCATTTATATCTTCTCCTACATCTTTCAACTTTTCTTCTCATTTTCCATCGCCTAATGATCTCCCTCTATATACTTGCACCTATTCGAGTTATAGCATCCCACACCTGACAAATTCGCGCACGTGTTCTGGGAGCTAATACGTAAAAGACGAAGATGTAGACGGACAGAGCTCGGAGCAGCCGGCGAATTGCGGTGCACGTGCTGGGCTTCAAGGGAAGCCATTAATGATTATAATTTGTTTTTTACGGCTGACTCGAGTTTCCTCAAACAGCCCACTGTTTGGAAAAATTGTGCTGAACGAGTGGGATTTCTTGTCTTTAAACAACAATTATAAAATTTACGATTTGCGCTGGCGACTTGTTCTGCGATATCGGATACATTTACGTGATACCGCATACACTGCCTTACGCATCCCGACTGATCTACTGTATTAAGCAGTCTTGCGAAGTGATTATCACTTGTAGAAATGAAATAAAATTTGAGTGCTAGAATAATAAAACTTTGCGTATTCCCCGCAGTGGCACCAGTGAATGAATTACATTACTGCAGGCTTCAGACAATAATTAATTGATTTGTGGGGTTTAACGTCCCAAAACCACCACTTGATTATGAGAGACGCCGTAGTGGAGGGCTCCAGAAATTTTGACCACCTGGGGTTCTTTAACGTGCACCCAAATCTGAGTACACGGGCCTACAACGTTTCCGCCTCCATCGGAAATGCAGCCGCCGCAGCCGGGAATCGAACCCGCGACCTGCGGGTCAGCAGCCGAGTACCTTAGCCACTAGACCTCCGCGGCAGGGCCTTCAGACAATAAGTGTGTAACGCGGAAAACGAAGGAAAGTTACATACTTCATAGAGTACGATATTTTAGAATGAATCTTCCTTCATTGCTCCTATATATATAGCCGAGCAAGAGGCATTCGCAACGTCATCACTTTATCGTAATAGCTGGATATAAATACAATTCGTTCATTTTTCCTAGCTCTGCTGTACGCGTAGCTCAGTAGGTCCTATAGCCAAAGTTTTGTTCTAGTCGACTCTTCACCAATCTTCTACTTCCTCCTTCAAGTTCTTGGAAGTCTCGCCGACCTTCTTCGGCCTCCCACGTCTGATGACAATCGGCTGCTCAAAGTCTTCTTCGGCGCCTTCCTCCATGGCTCGATGTCACGTGACTACGGCCATGACGATACTTCCTGCCACACTGCGAGAGCATGATAATGTGGAAGCGTTCCTGGTCCAGGCGCGGCTCCTGCTGCACTTCTTTTTCCTGTGGCTTTTTTACACCATGCTGCCGCGCTTTCAGGGCTTCAGGCTTTTCGCACGCGTCCGCCATGACGACTGCGGGACGGGTGGCTCGGTCTGCTGTGGCTCAACCCCCCTCTTAGAAATGCGACGCTTCGGAGCCTCGCTAGCCATGCCGTTAATGTTACTTGGCGAGGAGCTTCTCGAGCGCTTCCTGCGGCTCACTCTTGGGGATTTGGTTGCAGCGGCCTCGCTAGCGGAAATTTTTTCCCTGGCGGGCTGTGTTGCATCCGTTGTCTTCCGCAGCTTTCAAGAAGTCATGGCGACGGGTTTTGGTGCTTGTGAATCAATCTTCCGACGCGTCCTTAAGTGGTCGACCGCATGGCCGCAAGGCAACCGTATAGGCTCGTTGGAAGGACCGCTGGAATCGTCGTCAGCAGAAACCTGGGGCTTTGGTAGCCTGCCTTTTGTAGAACTGTGGCTGGCCTCCACCTGTGTCTTTGCCATGGCGTCGTCACTCCGGGTCTGGATGTCACGTCACCCCTCGATGCCGAGAAGCTCGCTCTGCTCTTCAGCGTTGCCGCTCGCCAACAAGAGGGCTCCAGTGGATGGCTTTGTTGGACAAGCGGCGACATCATTGATTTAAAAGCCGGCTGGACTTACCTGCTGCCCTTACTGAGTAGAGCAGAGCAAGGGGGAACCTTGGAAACCTGGCACACACCCAAGCTGGTTCTCGTGCATGCAGCTTGGGTGTAATTCTTCTTCCTCGTCGTCTGTGGAATTTTATAGTAGTTTAACCTCAGCACAGTGTTAATTGTTACTAAAATATTCGCCAAGTCGATTTATCAAAGTTAGTGTTATTTTTATAATCAACGTTATAAAGTATTGTCCTGATATTCGAGTTGTTATGCCAAGAACGCAGTTAGTTATTCCCTGAAATTTTTAGATCACTGAGTGTATCTCATTACAATAATTTCCACAAAAAACAACTCAATACCGAAATGCTCCTGAAAGTGAGGGGTACAGGACAGAGCGCCCATTATGAAATCTTAGTATGCACAAGTATTTAAAAAATGTGCGAGTCAATTTCATTTATCCTGATCATTGCATGTTTTTATTTGTGTGTTCAGATCAGCTGTGGTGATTGCTTGACCGCTTGTCTAAACAATCATACTGTCTGCCACACATACGTGTGTGTACGAGGGGTAGCAGAGGAAACGGCCGCCTCCTCGGTCACCTAAGAGAAGAGCGGAAACTCAGACCTATGCATGGTATAATAAAGAAGGGGGGTGAGCTGCGACTTGCGTGGTGCGCAGACAGCTTCATATATTGACAAAATAGGGAGGGAGGGGGGGTGCTGTGACAAGCCTTCGGTCCCTCTGAAGGAGAGAGATAGAGAATAAACCATTTATTTGCGACCAAGAAAAGAAAGCCGGTGAGTGGGATCCTTAGTCCGGGATCCCATTTGCACGGGCCTCTGTCCTCGCTCGTCTCACGAGCGCCTCTTGGGTCTTCGGATCCTAGCTTGACAGAGCTGCCTCCCACCCTACAGTGTTGTGTTGTGCTCTGGGTACGCTTACGCTGGCACATATTGAGGAGCTTTGACTAAAAGCTGAACCAGTGGGTGTTATGGTAAGACATGCCTTTCGAGGAGTAACGTCCTACTGATTGTTTCTAATATAGGTTAACACCATGTGATTGCAGTACTTCTAAGAGCTGATATTGCTTTTCATTGCGTCGTGAAATGTGGACAGGAAATATTTATTTATTTATTTATTTATTTATTTATTTATTTATTTATTTATTTATTTATGCATACTGCAAGTCGCAAATCAACATTCATGAACAGGCTTCCAAAAACTCTTGAAGTAGTAGCAAACTAACGATTCCGGGCATTATATTCCAGGCTTATATAGTTGAAGGAAAAAAGCTCTGTTTGAACTTTTCTGTGGGGTGAAAAAAGTTGCAATGTTAAGGACATGGTCACTCCTCTTAGTCAAAGAACTGGAAAACTTCACATATGAGTTCTAAAGCGAGAAGAATTGAATAAATTGTGCGGAAATTTGAAGCATTCAACATGGCGACGTTTCGCAAGATTATAGTGGAACCTAGCTGGGGAAGGAAATTTGTTGTAGAAAAATCTCTGTCATGTCTCTTGCATATAAGGCGCACAGCTCTTTTGTGTACAGATTCTAGTTTATTGATGTCACATATATTATGGAGGTTCCAAACCACACTATCACCATTATTATGATCATCATTGTCTGGTATGCTCTTGATATGACATCTTCGACTTCAGCTTTGCTTTCCCAACAGGTGCGCCGATTTCACGGTTGAGATGCAATGAGTATAAGACGGGCTAGTCTGTTACGTTACTGAAAATCACACAACACTTGCGACTATAGTCGCGGAAATAAAAGTCCCGCACTATAACGTAACAACTAGTCTCGAAATTAAAATCGTGTAGTATTACGTAGTACCTAATCCCATGACTAACGTTAGGTAACAACAGGGAGCAACAAGCCATGCGACCGAAAATCGCATACAATCACATGAGATTTAGTCAAGGGACAGAAAGTCGAGTGATCCCCCTTCAAGACTATAGTCAAGTGACTAAAATCAATGGACCCTGATATAACAAGACTTTGTGGACTTAAAATAACGTGACAGCACGAAACAGCTATTCGGCCATCCCAGCGACGCAGGCGGCACCACGCGGCTTTCCTCCGAAACTGGCTCATGGTGAGGGGGGGGGGGGGTAGTGTTTATGTTTAGAAGAAGGAAAAGAAAAGAAAAGTGAGCCCCGCAACTGTCTGCAGCAGGGTGCGACACCTCAGCAGTAGCTCACAAGGGATGGTGGTGAGGAGGGATTGAAAGGATAGGAATAGAGGTGTAGAGAGAGAGAAAGAAGCGTGAGGTGGTAAGCCAGAGAGCGACGACATATCGAGGGGATAGGAGAGATAGGAAAGATGGAAACACGGTCACAGGAGTTCGAGGACGGGGCACCACTTGCGAGAGCATCTTGTCGACGTCAGGAGATGACTATAGGGCCAGCCCAGTCGGCCAGAGCTACTCTGACGTCGGACATCGCGAGGGCACAACCAGTCGGCACGGAGTCCAGCGAGCGAGTCCCTCATGGTGATAAGTCTGCAACGCGGTTCGATCTCACGGTATTCATGAACGCTAATTCGTTTTCACGCAAACATCTAAGCGTCTCTTTAGCGAGAGAAAGTGTTTGCAGCGAAACTAGAGGGCCTGACGAGCTTTGCTGCCTGAGACGCGCACCTCAGCACCCTCTTGTCCGCCATTTTGACATACTGTCGTGCCGCCTATAATCGCTGGAATGACCGAATTAATATTGTCGTGACCATAGGCGTTCGAAGGGTTTCCCTTCATTGACGGGGGGGGGGGGCGACGGTACATCACAAAAACCACCCCTCTCTATTAAGTCAATGTATGTGGTTAACTTTGCCCCTCATACATTGACTATATCTTCTATTTCTTTCTCTCCTTTCTCTCATCTTTCTCGTTCTTTCTGTTTTAAGTGTGAATACACTTTATAAGCGACCCCAAACCATCCACCGCCGTCGGCGGCGTCCGCAGTCTTCTATCTTTGAAACAAAGAGGACTTGGCGGGCCGCAGCGCGACGCTCTACCGAATAAGCCACGGACGCGACGCTGATATCGGTGTCAGTAACGCGCCTTATACCCCCTCCCCCTTCGCTCGCTCCTCCGCTCCGCTCGCTGCAGCTGCGCGCGCACCCCTCTCTCTCGCGCGCCCGCCTTTTCTCTCAGTCTGAGCGGGTCGTGAGGGGGAGTAAAGTTAAAATCCGTTGTCATTCGCCAGTGAGTTAACGTAAACTCCCCCGTGTGATCAATTTACGATTCCCAGGAACCATTACACCATAAAGGCACCATAGTGAGATTAATAAATATAATAGTGCGAATTAATAAATACCCCTCATAGCATCACCCCGTGCATTCGCACTTAACCATGTTCACCCTCAGGGAAATGCTTGGGAGTTTTTTTATTTCCATTTCTCTCTGGCTGTAGTTGTCACATTGTCTCTCACTCTCTCATTTTTTCTTACTTTCTCTTTCATTCTTCCTCTTTCTGTATTGGTTTATTTTTTCTATATCTTTATTTGTCTGGATTTCTTTCTCTGCCAGTGTACATTTTTTGGTCTTCCTTCTCGCTAGGACTATTCTATACCTCTTCTCTTTCCTATCTTTCAAGCATGGAGCATTTCGGGGGGCCAGGATGTTGATACTGATGGTGATGACGATCTTTAGAATTTTGGCGCTTATACCCACACAGGGGGATCGGCCA
Organism: Rhipicephalus annulatus; assembly: GCA_013436015.1. Classification (NCBI taxonomy): domain Eukaryota; kingdom Metazoa; phylum Arthropoda; class Arachnida; order Ixodida; family Ixodidae; genus Rhipicephalus; species Rhipicephalus annulatus. The sequence continues at coordinate 31,131 of WOVY01005183.1, read as the reverse complement.
AGATTCGGGTGGATCACACTGACTGGATATATGATTAATATTTAGGAAGAGCTAAAATAGATTATACGGGAAATTTTTTATTGTAACGTCAATTAGGCAGGATTTTAATAATTTTAGCTTGCCCAATTTTGCGCAACCTCACAATGACCAATTATCTTTTGACTAGGAAGACAGAATAAAGAATTATTAGCGTTTGATATAACTACCAGATCTATTGTAGTCGCATATAAATTTTTTCGACAGCTTTGAAAATATTCCTGTCCGAGTGTCCTATAGCGCAGGGAGCAAAAATGACAACATAACGGCTGACGTTGCTGCAACGTAGTTTCGATGCTTCGTTTTCTGTGCAATGAAAAACAGCGGCAGCTCATCACGAACCGTCGTACGCAGCGATAGCAGGCTGTCGTCGTCGCTTCTCTGCTTTTCTTCCATAATAAACATTTCTCTCTCTCTCTCTCGTTGTTTGACGTAACGCAGGTAAAAACCACACAGCATAGCCATATGTAGGATATTGAGTGTAAGCTCACGCCAGAGAGAAAGCCTGTAGTTGTTTTGTCGTCCATCAGATTCATGGCGTACCACGCCGCACAAAATAATGCAACGTGTTCTGAGCGCGAAGTAGAGATAGAGAGGAGGAAGACGGGACGAAGAGAACATGTACCAGTATATGATGATGTTAATAATTTTAAACGAAGAGAAAAACTCATAATAACCCTCCACAAAAAGACGCTTGGTGCGCTTAAAAACGCGCAACAAGAAAATGTGAGTGGCGACGCCATCTTGAAATTGCAGCACCGAGTGCGGTGACGTCAAAACTTCGACAGTGTTTACGAAAGTCTACCTAGCTCATAACACGTAAAAATTCAGCACATTGTCTGCTGATGGGGCCAGATACATAACATACCAAGTTTCGAGAAATTTTTTGAGCTAAATTCAGAAAAATGCGGCAGGCACACCTTACAACTGTCAACGTAACGCGCGAAGATTTGGAAGCGAAATTTGAAAACGGCACAAATCGACCTCGCTTTTTTCACTAATAATGAGCTTCTGACGATAAAATTACATTGAAGTTCGCAGAGAACACTTCACTCATCTAAACGAACTCAAACATTAGGCAATCGACATAGTAGCAGATGAGAGACCTGTGTGTGTTTAGAAAAACAATGGCAGCATATCCACGGAGTGAATGATGGAGAGTGGGGCGAAGCATCCGTCCATCCATTCGTTCTTGCTTCCGTCCGTTCATGCGTCCGTCTGTGGGACCATATACGTGCGTCCATCCGCCTGTCCGTGCATGTGTCTGTTCATGTGTCTGCACGTCCATCCGTGCATGCGTCCGTCCCTGCGTTCGTTCATGCATCCGCCCCTGCGTCCGTCCGCGTAGCCATCCGTGCGTCCGTCCATGCATCTGTCTGTGTCTCTGTTCGTTTATTTAGTCAACACTACAAGTACTACCATCTCGCATTTTTTTTCATCATATATTGGATGGATGGATGGATGCTATGAGCGTCCCCTTTATAACGGGGTGGTGACAAGTATGCCACCAGGCTCGACAAAAAAAAAACTTTTTTCTTTTTGATGTTGGCCTAATGCCTCTACTTCGATAAATTCTATCTTAATGGAAAAAAAGGTAAATTTTCAGCTTAAGTTCTCTGCCATTTACGGCACACTGTCCATATTTTATTTTTCCAATATTTATTTTTGTCCTTTCTCTCTAATTTTCTGCCACCAATACTCTAACCGTCTCTTACTTATTTCAATCGCGGGTGTGTTCAGCTTTCCATTGTTGTCCCTAAAACCCAAGGCTTCCTGTAGGCTCGTGCCCAAACGTACACCTGGGTGGATATCTCCACATTCAATCAGAACATGCTCCGCCGTTTCCTTATCTTTCCCGCAGCATGTGCATTGTTCTTCTTCTTTACTGAATCTTGCTTTATAACTACGCGTTCTAAGGCAACCCGATCTCGCTTCAAACAGTAAAGCGCTTCCCCTTGAATTATCGTAAAATGCCTCCCTCCTTATTTCATTTTTGCCCTTTCGGTAGTTACTCAAAGCCGGTTTTTTCTCCATAGCTGCCATCCAGTAAATCCTCTCCGCCTCCCTGACTTTTCCCTTAACGCTCTTTGTTGACATATGGCTTACAATACCAGCCGTATATTTACTAGTGAGTCTTCTAGTTCTTTTTCTCCACTGTGTGTCCACGCTCTTCCTATACAAATAACGGAACACCTTCTCTGCCCATATACTCTCCTTCATATTTCTTAGCCTTTCTTCGAACCTTATTTTGCTCTGCGCTTCCCTCGCCTCAAAATCTGCCCACCCCATATCGCCCTTTACAGCCTCGTTTGTCGTCTTCCCGTGAGCACCCAACGCGAGGCGTCCCACAGTCCTTTGATTTACATCCATTTCCGATTGCACCTCTGCCCTCATGCACACCACTGAGTTCCCAAAAGTAAGCCCTGGAACCATTACACCCTTCCACAGACCTCGAAGCACCTCATACCTATTGTTTCCCCACAACGCTCTGTGCTTCATTATTGCCGCATTCCTCTTTCCTTTTGCTGCCGAGGCTTTTTCCTGTACCTCCATGTATCTATCACTCTCATTTACCCATACTCTAAGGTACTTGTATTCACTTACCCTCGGTATTTCTTGGCCTTGTATGGACACCGTCTGATCACAGGGATCATTGAATACCATCAATCCACACTTCGTTACACTGAATCCTAGTCCAAGAGCTTCACCTTCCCTTCCGCATATATTCGCCAGCTGCTGTATATCATCTCGACTGTCCGCAAATAAGACGATATCGTCCGCATAAAACAAACCTGGAAGCTTCTGCTCAATCATCATGCCGCCCTGTTTGTGTGACAGATTAAAACCAATGTTGCTACCTTCTAGCGCTTTTTCCATACTCACCATGTACAGCATGAATAACAGCGGGGACAAAGGACATCCCTGTCTCAGACCCTTGCTAACCTCAACGTTCTCTTTGCTACGCATTCCTTCCCACTCTATGCAAACTGTATTTTCTCGGTATATCTCCCTCAAAAGCTGTATACAGTCGTCGCCCATGCCCATTCCTTTCAATATATCCCACAAAGGATATATATATATTCAATATATATTCCGCATAGAGAAGCACCGCCATCCAGCGGACATTCCAAGGACTATACGAGAGGTGGCACACACACACTTTCTTACGGCTTGCGCTTCTGTCTACTTCCCACCTTTAACCACCTCGAATTCATGGTAAATACTAGTTCACTGTATTCATGGCACTGCGGCCCAACGCTCACTAACACTTTCTAAAATTAAGGAGGTTATGCCCAGCGAGTATAGCGTAGCAACCCTTTCTTGTTAGATAGTGCTCAATGTACATGCCAATGGCTGTTAATGGGGAATGAGAGACAGGAGAATACGGCTTTTGGTTAATGCGCACGCTGCGAATTTTTTATTGTTAAAGAACGCACAGGAGAAATCTCCCACCGGCACCACCTTGGAGGTCAAAGCATAAGATATCTTACGTACTACGACGAGTGACGAACGGGTGCCGCTTAAAGAGCTTCGCCCCTAAAATAATGTGACAGTCACGTTCATTTGCGCTGACTGTTTAATGTTTTGATCTGTGTGTTCGGCACCACAGTAATCATTGTTTTGGAGGCGGAGACGATTGACACCCGTGTGCTCAGGTTTGGGCGCACATTAAAGAGCCCCAGGTGGTCGCACTTTCCGGGGTCCTCCACTACGGCGCGTCTTATAATCATAAGGCGGTTTTGGGACGTTAAACCCCAAGAATTAATCTTATCGATGTAAGCACTTTTGAACGTCCTGGATAAGCAATGCATCCAGCTCGCCACAATTTGAAGATGTTTGCTGAAGAGACGAAGCTAATGGTATTTTGCTGAGTCACGGGTTTCTAAGAAAAACATCCTACCAATTTTTTTCCAATCAGGATTGAGATGAAGCCTTATTACATTCACCTTTTGAACAGGCAATAGCAATAACGTGGGTCTTAATTTGCATGTAATTATTTAATAACGTAGAACGAAGAAAAGAAAACAGAAACAAAATTAAACCGTCTTCGTGGTCCCAAGCCCGAAGAAAGTGCGAAGCTCGGCGGCTCTTGTCTTGTCTCCTAGGAGATCTTGGCTCATCTCCTTTCCCTGAATTTTTTTCTCTTCTTCCTTCTCTTTGTTTTTTTAAATCTCACACATTAAATCTCTAGCTGTTTTTTCTCCTTTTGCTTACTTGACTCTTTCTATGTCTCTCTGTACTCACTTTATTTATATTTCTCTCCTCCTGTTCCTTTCTATCTCTTTCTATCTTCCTTTCTTTATCTGCCTTCGCTTTCCTCTCATGCTGCCTTTCTTCATCTTTCTGACTCGCTCTCTGTTTTTTTTCCTACGTCTTTATTGTGTATATTTCCTTTTCTGTCTTTTTATTTTTTTTCATTTCTTCTCTCTATTTATTTGTTTATTTCTACCTTTTCTGTCCACTGATATTCGTTTTCTCCCGTGGGAGTTATTGCATTCCACGCCAGACAAACCAGCGCACGCGTTCTGAGAGTGAAGCAGAAGAGGCAGAAAAGGACGAAGACAGCACGTGCCGGTTTATGAACATGATGATATTTGTTCGTGACCTCTACGGCGTTCCTCTTGAACTTCAGCAGCTGTGTTATAATCGCAAAGGTTGTACTCCGGCCATGTCTATCTAGCAGGTCATTTTGGTTTCGAAGTTTGGAGTCGATACTCATTTGGACCTAATGAGCTGAACTACGATTCGCGCCTTTTAACCGTGCCCTCATACTTACAACTCGATCACTTAGTGGTGCTTGCTGCTAATACTGGCTGTGTTCCAATTCTTAGACAGCACGTAGACAGTCTACGTAGACTGCTTCGAAGACAGCACCAAGCCCACGCTGTCTGAGAATCGGAATACTTCTGGACGGCGTTAACGCGACGATGCGCCACCTCGCGTCGAAAAGAAAAAGCTAAAAGAAACAAACGTAACAGGTGTATTTTCTGGCTTATTTCAAGTTAAGATCAAAAACAAATAAACGTTACTCACATTGAGTGGCTGGGAAAGCGTCTGCTTGTGTGCAGACGATCATTCCGGTGAGATGTGATTTATCTGAGTGATTAGATGAGTCGCCATCTTGTTTAGACAGCAAAGTAGCCTGCATCGTATTTGTCTACGATGCGGTCTTCTCGGAGCTGTCTATTTTGCCGGCTACGTGATAACTGGAATGGAACTTGAGATGGCCGCCGTCCATTTAGCTGTCTATTTAGCCATCTACGGTGAGTATTGGAACACAACCACATTGACACCTGCATCCAAATAACGCCTACTGACCATCCTTGTGCCTCTCCTCCACCTGTGTTCCTGGAATTGTCCGGGTCTAGGTTTCGTTCTTTTTTCTGGCCACCCTCGCGATACGCGTCTCGGCTGTGCCGCGCGTGTGCGTGACGGCTGCTGTGAGCTCCGCGCAGTCCTTTAGCCAAGCTGCCGAATTGTTGTTTGCTCGCCTCTCGATGGTGGGGCTCCGGGCTTTCTGGGCGGCTTCGTTCGGCTCGGCACACCGCGAAACCGTACAGCGTGGATGTAGGTATTGGGGCTGTCACCGACCGGCTCACGTTTGCGTAGTGAATTTTCCTTTTCTTTTCGCTCATAGATGTCTCGCTTGCTTGTGGGACTGTGGGTTGCTCTCGCTATACAGTTGCAGGCACGCATGGAATCCGCAGCCTTGGCCTGCGGTGAAAGCGGCTTCGTGTTTTGGGCTCTGTGATTTATTTTTTTCTTTTCGCGCTGATTTCCCTTTGTTTGCCGAGTTGTGTTTGTTTCTTGCTCCCTATCGAAATTTCCTTTGTTTTCGATGCACGCGGCTTGTTCTGCGTAATAGCGCACCTACATGTTGTGTATCTTGTGCACTTTAAGGAAAAAAGAGAGTGTTTTGGGGGAGTCTTTTTCTCTCCGCAGTGCCAATCGTGATCTGGCTTGCTTGCGCTTCCTCTCTCGAAAATCGTACGATCGCTGTTTTCCCATCAATAAAGCTATGCCACTCTGATTGCGCCTATTCGCAGCTTAAAAGTACCGTGGACGCGGTGACAACACAATGAAATCACGCGAGACAGAAGGCGATGGCAGCTGCAGAGCGAAAAAAAAAAGCTACCTATTTCGCCGTCTTTCAAGCGAAGTTTGCCACTGAGTTCACATATTGTGGTGGTGGCGGCGACGGCGCTGTACGCGAAAAACCTCGGCGCGCGCTATTCTGCAGAAATGCGGCCCTCGAAAGCGCTTCGTTCACATGCCCATTCGTATGCGTCGTTTACCATTAGTTGGTGAATGATCGATTGCTTGCTTGCTTGATTGATATATAGATTGATTGATATGTGTGGTTTAACGTCGCAAAACCACTATATGATTATGAGAGATGCTGTTATGAAGGACTCCGGAAATTTTAACCACCTGAGGTTCTTTAACGTGCACCTAAATCTGAGCACACGGGCATACAGCGTTTTCGCCTCTATCGAAAATGCAGTCGCCGCAGCCGACATTCGATTCCGTGAACCACGGGTCAGCAGCCGAGTACCTTAGCCACTAGACCACCACGGCGGGGCTCCATTAATTTTTGCTCCCTCAATTTTGTATACTTGTCGGTGATCAGCCATCTAGGATTTGACAATCTTATCTTCTGTTGAGGTCAATTAGCGTTGCCACATTGCACGGTTGGATGGATATGAACCTACGCGCATCGTTGTTGCCACTAACAACTGAATTATGGCGCTGTTGAGCATGTGGATGACAGAGAGAGAGAGAGTACGCTACATTATTAATGTCTCATTACCTGGTACGGAGGAAAGAAAAAAGGTTGAGGGTGTATTGTACGATGCGAGAAACAAACAAACAAACAAACAAACAAACAAACGAACAAACAAACAAACAAAGCGTTAGATGCCACGTACTATATGAATCAATGTTATGCAAAGAGAAGCTTACTGTGGTAATTTTCTTTATTTAACGAAACGTTACGAAAAACACTAAATATATGTACAAATGTCCGAATTGACATTGAGCAGTCACATATGTTTGAGGTAACCAGTTGCTCACAGTTGCTTAACAACGCCAACATGTATTACCGACACCAGAAGCGGTAAGCTGAAATGTACACAGTGCTTGTGCTTGCAGGGAGGGTAACCCTTGTTTGTTCTGCATGCGTACATCAACTGCAAAGGATGGCACTTAAGTATCTGACGTTGAACCGACTTGACGCCTATGTCATAATGGTACATACGAAATGTTTCTAAAATTAGACAGCCACCATCGCAACCTCACCTGACGTTGCACCTACATATTTTTAGAGGCTTAAATTATCTCTCGGACGTCTTTATCACACCTATGTACACCTATGGACGAATCCTGCTGTGTACTGGTGAAGCATAAAGGTAAAGACGTCCGAGAGATAATTGAAGCCGATGCTATCTTTCGCAAAAGAGACACATGTGTAAGTGCACTGTCAGTTGACCTTTTAGATCGAGAAAGGGCATTTATTTTTGGCTAGTTGATAGACTGGTGGCGCCACTGTGCCTGGATCTATACGTTGGCGTTTCTTGAAAATAAAAAATGAAGTTAGCACACTGTGTTGTCCTCTCTGATGTACCTGTGTCTTAGCGCTCAATATGTCGTCAAGGTCCGTTTAGATACTGTATTTTCAAGAGGTAATGGTCTATGCGACGTTTGATTGAATGGTAACTTGCGCAAACCATCGGAGAAAGTTTGCGGTGGCACGAGTTATTGTGTTGATTTTCTTGAACTTGCACAAGTGTGCTGTCTTTGTGTGGTTTCCTTTTTTATTTTTATCAACTTTATGTGATCATGAAGATGATGATCAAAACTTTATTGCTCCCAAAAGAGGGGACCTGCCGAGAGGTCGGTTACGCTGCTTAGAGGAGGTCAGCGGAGATCCCTTGGGACACCGCGGCCTCCATTGCGCGTGAGATTACCCGGAGTTGCTGTGCCGAGTCAGTGATATGCAGAAGGGACTCCCATGTATCTCTGTGTGAGGAGCGTCAGCGTACTGTGGGCACGTCCATGCAATGTGTATGATGGTGGCCGATTGTGAGCAGTATTTACAGTGTGGTGTCACGAGGTGTGGGTATATATCTTGCTATGAAAGCCAGAGGTTGGGAAAGACACCTGTGAAGCTTGCGCCACAAAACGGCATCACGTCGAGGGAGGTCTTTATGAGCTGGAGGATAGCGGAGACGGCCTAGTCTGTAGTGCTGTAGGATGTCTGTGTAAGTGACCAAAGGAGTTAATTCTTCGCAGGCCTGGAAAGGGCGAAGAAGGAGAAGTGTAAGGCGTAAGGAACTCCGCCCGGCAGTTGAGATCTCGGGCGAGAGTGTGTTACTGCGCATTTCCACTAAGAGATTCATGAGCTGGGGTTCAGATAAGAAAACGAGGTGAGACAGGCGGGGTGAGATGCTTTATGATTGAGTATGCCTGTGTAGAGATACGGCCCACGTCAAAATTTCAAATGGCGAGTTGGCAATCACTTACGATCACCTTGGTTATTGCGTCAGTCATTGCCAAAGCAATGGCTACCTCTTCGGCAACTGTTATATCGGTGGAGGGAATTACACTACATGCCGTGCTCCACCCACGGTGTGCGGCCAGGGCGACAGCCACCATTGTTGATCGATGAGGGTGTCGCGAGACATCTGTGTACGTGACATTGGAACGATTTGAGATTATATAATCAAGGCGCCTACAGGTGAGACCCTTCTCCCGGCAAGAGATGCTATATATACCTTCCGGAGCGAAGTTCACTCTCTTCCTTATTAGCCGCACGTCACTTTACCATGAATCGATAAATCAATATTTAATATCCGGATTGATGGAACAGTGCATGGTAACGCTGCTCGACTGCTGACCCAAAAGTCGAGGGTTCCATCCCAGTCGCACCGGTCGCATTTCGATGGAGGCAAAACGGTATGGGCCTGTGTACTGTGCGACATCAGTTCACTTTAAAAAAAAAAAAAAACCAAGTGGTCGAAATTTCCGGAGCCCTCTACTATACGGCATCTCTCGTAATCATATCGTGGTTTTGGGACGTTTCAGACATTGTTAATCCAACATTTGATATTGCAAGTCTGAATTTTATGCTTCCTTTTTGTGGACCTCGTACCTAGAGTCTCTTATATGAAAATTGCCTTTGATGCCCAGGTTATTTTTTCTAGCTTGTTTTATCTATAATCCCTACATAAGCCGCAATTCTTGCGTTATTTTGCTGATTGTTTACAAGCATAATGCATGAACTTTTCCTGCGGCTTAGGTTTGTGTGCGCAGGTCACTATGCCGCCACTGCGTGCTCCTCAATTGTAGAAGGCAGAGAATCCTTAGACAAGCTCACGGGAGTTTTTTTCTTTCCATACAGCTCGTTGAGAATTGATTGGTTGATTTATTTATTGACCTATTTATTGTTATCGGTTAGGCATAAATGTTAATAGTGGCAGGAACATGGTTCCTCCTACTTTCGCTTTTTGTTTGCTTGTTTGTTTGTTTGTTGCAACTGACTCAGGGAAATGAGAACGCGCGTCATAAGAACACGAAAGTGCACGAAATGCACCATCACGTAGACTTAACAGTTGAAATTCTGAAAATTTTTCTATCTACTGGTTTCAATTATTGGTTCCTAGGCACTACGCGCTTCTGGCAAAAAAATCGGCTGATTTTCAGTTTCGTTTTTAGAAGTTGTCAGTCCAGAGCAATTTCGTAATGCTCTACCAGTGTAGTCACAAAGTTAGTTTTCCTATACTCCGTAGTTTCCCGCGCGTCCATCGTCTTCATCGCACATTCATTTCTGCTCTCCTCCACGCCCCAGGACCAAGGACATGGTGGCCAGCAGCAGCAGCACGGCCAGGGGCATCACACGGTGGTGGTCACCAGCAGAACCCCCATCGTCACGACCACAATGCATTGTGGATACCGGCAGCAGCAGCGTCATCGAAACCACCACCCCACCTGACAGTAAACGGACTCTTGCCGTTTCCCCCCATCATGCTCATTGGATCGAGTCCGTGTACCTCAATAAAGTGTTACGACATGCTCGTTTCAACATGAGGAATGCGTACCACACATGCTGTCCCCTTCATTGGGAACAGGGTGATGTTGACTGTATACGGATCCGCACGCGCCATATTGTAAGTAAATTTAGCGCTACTTGGAAACACCTAGAAACACTCACACACCCACGCACTCTTCCACTCAAGAAACACACTCACACCCCACACAGTGCTTGAGTGGAAGAGTGTGTTAATGTGCGAATGTGTCGAAGGATTTCCAAGTTGCGCTAAATTTATCACATTATGACTAATTACCAACTTGCCCGTCGACAAGTTTTAATAAGGTTGACGTGCCGGCCAGGCAAGGGTCAAGGAGTTGTGCACCCGTCTCCATTTAGGACGTATACATGAGTATACCTCCTCGCGATTTTTTTTTTTCAATAGGTATACCTGCCGTCTCGCCGGAATATTTCGGAACACCCCTGAATTCTAACTGATCCTCCCGATTCCGCGGACGCGGCTCTAAAATTACAAAGAAACGCATTTCAACTATACAGCCAGAAATATTAGGGATGGTGGTTCCAAATGTCCTGGCGGACCCCAGAATAGCGAACATCTGTTCTCACACTAAGCATGGGCAGAGGCCACAAGCTTGCGTAACATACGACCAGGTATCGCATTTTTACGCCAAATTGGCTACTTTTCAAAGGCCGTGGCGACAAAGACATGACGTTAGCTACTTCACCACCTTTTGGCTATTGTTCTGGCACTGACATCAACAGCTAAAATATACGCTAAAACAATCACTCGGTAACCCTCGGCATAATCGCATCTTGTTTCTCAGTATACCGGAAGCAATTAGGCGCGCCCAAAACGCGTCCCGGCCGCTATGGTTTCCACATTAATAATGGAACTCATATAAATTAGGCAGCACTGTAACGCACGTTGCCGTCAGGGGACTCGTTCAGGCTTTCTAGCCTCTATCCGCCTCACACGCTAATGCTCTGAACTGTGCAGGTGGCGCCATTCTAGGCCAACGTAGGCGAAAAGTGGATGCGCGTGGCTCATAGCGCGAAGCGCATATATCTCGCTGTTTGTGCAGCCACTTCTCATTCTGGTTTTATATTTTCGCTGCCGACGCAGCTACACTTTTTATTCATGACGTTTCTTATGTCGGCTGTTCTATCTTATTCGTTTGGAAATGACAGGCTCATTCTTTGTCAGTGTGTGTGCACGACGCACTGCATGCGTTTCTTACGTGGGTGCGTCTAAGTTGTTGTTTGCGTGATCTGTGAACTCGGACACAATAAAAAAATTGCATTTTAAGATCCCTGCCGGTTTGGTTTTTCCAGTGACTCTAGCTGCAGGCTGCACATCACGTCGGCTGTTATGGGGCCGAATACGACGATCGGTTTCGAAACCTTGCCAAGAGATGTATCGGTTTCCCCTATAGCCCATATTGAGGAGCAAGTGCGGTACCTTCATAAAGTTGGGGACTGGAGTGCAGACATGCCAGGAACAGAACTCTGGCCCGAAACATATAGGACTACAGGGATGCATTAGGTGTTCATCCTATGCAAGACATCGCAGACAGCGCAATAAAGGCTTTTGTTTTGTGTGAATCTAACGCAGAAGCGGAGCGAGTGTTCTTTGTAGTGCATACAAAAAACGACTTAAGGAAGCGAATGTCGCACAAACGTCTCGCAATTATCAGGATCAACTTTGAACTAAGTCATAAAGGTGTTACGAGCTATCAAATGTGAATAAAAAAACCGGCATTACACTTATTTCGAAATACGAAGTACTTTGCGCACTCTACATTAACAGTGGCACGGGGCAAAAATGAACTAGATTGTGTACACGCTACTGCCGATGTAGTATTAACTACCAATTTGTTTTAGTCCTAATGCCTCCTCGAGGAAGTCAACTGATCTTTTTTTTACTTTATTTTGATGTGATAAACATTCCTATGATGTAAAATATTGTATTTTTAAGAGCCAGAACGCAGTGATAATTTAGTTAATCTACACGAGATCACGTTTGGCAACTTTTCCGGTGACCCTTAAATAAAATAACTTCTGCCGATTGGCTACTGTTCTGCCTACTTTGGTTATTTTGTTACTGTTTTTCTTGTCGAGGATTTCTCAACCCTGCATGCAACAAATTCTGACTATTAATTGCGCTCTCGCTGTATACTACAACTATGACTGCCAGCTTGATCACCGGCATCTAAAAGTTGTATACACTGACAAGCACCTGGTTTGGCCTATGATGTTGTTCCTGCCCTGAAAAACAATATATGAAGGCACACCTACGCTATCCTTTTTATTTCCCTTCGCCACACTTGTTTTTTAATGTTTTTTTTTGTTTGTAGTAATTCAGAGCGTAGGAGTGAGCATGGTGAGGGAGGTGTATATGTCTCTGACGATTTTAAGTACTCGATGGTTGTAACTAAGACGTCTCGCAGCTATAGGAAAGACAGCGCATACAAGAAAGACACTGCATGGGAGGCTGATGGGAGGTCGTTCGCGTCTTGAGTATATATTGTTTCTAGCAGCAGCCAAATGTCCCACATTATTAAGCAACACTAACTGGGCAAATAGGAAGTTCTCCTCACGACATTGTAAAGCGCTTTCGTACGGACACTCTACTGAAGCTTCGCTCCTCAACATGACTGCAGCGCTTGAGGCTAGCACTGTAGTTTCCTTTTCTTGCGTCTTATGCGTACCGCAGCCTAACCCTTTGATACACACACGCGAGGACTGGGGGTGGAGTAGGCTGTGGAACTTCGAAATCCTGGCATCCCATAGCTGTGCCACAAATTGCTCTATATACTCCAAACAGCCACTCTCGCTGACTTGTTTTAACACAGTTTAATAGTTTAGATAAGCAAGCAGCCCGTGGCACGCGCATCGCGCATGCGATAAGACCCGTCGTACACATATTATACACATACTACGCGTATCTCGAACGTGCCGTGACTCGGGCGAGCGGCAAAACGGGCGCAGCGTAGAACGTGACCTCGTAAAAGGAAAATTACGGGGCCATCACTCCCACCGGCGCCACTTCCCACTCGTGCTTAGAGGGGGAAAAAGAAGGGAAAGAAACGAAGGCCTCCCGCATGGACAGGGACGGTGAGTCAACGGCACAAAAAGGAAGACACGAAAGTCGTGTGCGCGTTTGTGTCTGTTCCCGTTCCCTATGAGGGAAAGGAGGAGGGACAGGAGGTTGACGACGGCGCGGTTTGAAAACTGCGCATCGAGTGAAAGGAGAGGCCCGGGGCGATAACGGAAACCTGTCATTCGAAGATGGCGGTGGCGAACAGAGACCAAGAATAAAAGGGGAAAACGGAAAAGGTGAGGAGGGGAAGTATAAGGGAACATAAAGGGGAGTTAATAGAAAGATTCCCTGCCGGGAAGCCCGGGAGACCGGTGAACTATGGAAAAGAAAAGCGCGCTGCTGGTTGCAGGGCTTATCTTTATAATCGCGTTTGCCCTGCGTGCTGAAATTTAATTGCGGCCTCAGTGCCACTTGAAGGAGGGTGAGGGAAATGCAGGAAGTACCGGCTGGCAATGGCATGGATTGCTCTGAATGATTGATAAGTTTATTAGTAAATTGTGAGTGTGCGATGAAATCAATCTGCGTTTTAGTTTAGTCCGCTTGCGAATAGATTTGCGTAGTTTCTTCGTTACTGTGGTAGGTCCTAATTTTTACTGTGATTGAATTCTGTCATAGTAAATTACTCGTACTGCCCCTTTTGCACCTCTGCCATTTTTTGAAATTGTTACTGTATTTAAGTGGGTTACTTCAGTGCAGAGGACCGAGTGCACTGGTGAAACAAGGTAGAGGCCTTTGTCCTGCAGAGGGCGTAGTCAGGCTGATGATGATCATGATTATGAGGATAATAATTTCACTGGAACAAGGGAATCGGTCAAGACACCATTTTCTTAGTTTCAAACAACCTGTTATATCAAACGGACAGTGAAGCGAGAGAGGTATAAGAGACATTAATATTAGTTTTTAACTAGCGTGTCCACCTCGGTGGTTAGCCGTCATGGTGCTCGGCAATTCACCCGAAGGTCGTGGGTTCGATTCCGGTCATGGCGGTTGCATTTCGATAGAGGCGAAATGGTCGAGGACCGTGTACTGTACGATGTCAGAGCACGTTAACGGACAAAAGATAGTCAAAATTTCCGGAGCCCAGCCTCTACTACGACGTCCCTCATATTCATATCATTGCCCCGCCGCGGTGGTCTAGTGGCTAAGGTACTCGGCTGCTGACCCGCAGGGCGCGGGTTCGAATCCCGGCTGCGGCGGCTGCATTTCCGATGGAGGCGGAAATGTTGTAGGCCCGTGTGCTCAGATTTGGGTGCACGTTAAAGAACCCCAGGTGGTCTAAATTTCCGGAGCCCTCCACTACGGCGTCTCTCATAATCATATAGTGGTTTTGGGACGTTAAACCCCACATATCAATCATATTCATATCATTGTTTTGGACGTTAAACCCCAGATATTATTATTATTATTATTATTATATTATTATTATTATTATTATTATTATTATTATTATTATTATTATATAACTATGGTGCAGTAATCACGACATAATTGAAAGTTGTGATATACATGCAAACTTCGCCGCCTGTGACAACACCCTGACAAACATGTTGCCGAGAAGGCTGTCTGAACGGGTTTGACTTTTTCCCCACCAGATTACAGCAAATTTCATTAAATACTTCATCTGCATACAAAAGGTTTTCAGAAGGGCTGCTGATGAAACTGTAGCCCTGTGGGAAATATTCAATGCGGCAGTCTCGGGACCAATAGATTTGCGGGAAGGTGTTGATTCCGGGGTCGAATCACTGACCGGGGATAATTTTCAAATAATGCGCTTTTTTCCGAGAAACGAGCATTCATTGTGAATTTCTTTTGTCGCTTCGTCATGCAAGCGGACAGACAACTCTATTTTATGCCCGTATTTACAAACCAGCCTTGTCCTTATCTTACGCATTCATAAAGTTTCTGTGAACTCTAGGCGCGTTCTAAAAGCTCCAAAATGGTAATGAAGTAAAAGATAACTACAAGATTTTTAAATACAGACTTACTTTGCTTGTAACATGCACTGAAGGCACACAACAGATAAAAAAAAACACGAGATAAGTATACGACTGGTGTGTGACTACGTTTGTGGATATCGTCCCTAGCCTCCCCTAATAATCTGAAGAAGGCACCACGTTTTTCCCAATACATTTCCCCAGTCGGAAATCTCGCCGTCATTGTTGGATGACCACTTGATCTGCATTGTGTGCTTGGTGTGCATTGCATGGTCACGCAGGCTTTTGACAATACTGGGTGCTGTGTGCACCGGGCTTTACGTTATAATAACTGTTTACCTCCCACCCTTCTAGCCTGAAGAACAGGCAGCAACGGCAGGTCATTGCGAACAGTCCTTCATTGCTTGATTTTAATTAACGTTGACGTCATGCTTTTTCTGTAAAGCTTTGCATCTATCTATCCACGCGTCTTTCCATCCATTCATCCATTTATGACCTTTTGTGGAAGGCTGAGTTGCACGAAGCCGACATGACGCCAGCCAGACAGCGTATTGGCAGATGGGAGGTGTCTTTGCAGGCAAAGAGAAAAATAATTGGCGCATTGACAACAATGTACAGAGCTAGAATAGAAACTACGCTTACTTTGCTTCGCGCATGTAACAAAGTTGCAATTAACAAACATACGTTGTCATGCCATGTGAAAGTGATCCTTTGTTATCATTGTCCAGACCCATTTTATGAGAAAGCTGGAATGTCGATTTCTTAGGAAGCAGTGAAACCTATCTGACTGCCATCACCGCTTATCACGCCTACTTCACAACACAGCTGGTCCCACAAAGCCTTCAAGCGTTGCGCGCATCCTCCTCTCCACTTTTGGCTATAAATGTCTCTATTTCACAACGAATAAACGTTCTTCTGATGCTTGTACTTGACTCGTCTTGTTCTAAGATCGGAGTACACACTTGGCGCGAAGGTATACGATGTAAAAGCATGTAACAGGGGTGACGAAGCCGTAAGACACCCTCGCAATGAAGGAAAAGCCAGCCAATGGAGATCGAGCAGCGGCTGCGGCAATAATTGTGCTAATGGTGCATCAACAGGTACCAAATTATGACAACGAAACGAGACTCTGGAAGGCACCTTCAAAGCGGGACTTACTTCGAAACGATGGCTGTATGGTGACCAGACAAAGAAGAAAAACGTTGCTTATCGTGGCTCTGAACACAGGAACCGTTGAAATACTCTCAGGAAGAGATAGGCACAAAGGAAGCCCAATGCACTCACCTACGATGAAGTAGTCAAAACACTATAGATGATTACTTCGGCCCGAAGTGGCATGAAACTACAGAAAGATGCCGGTTTTTCAACGGCTGCGAAAAGGAAGGTGAGCCTGCTCATGTATTCTGGAACTACGACGCGTTGCCGACAACTGCAGTTTTGGAACAATGCTAGACCAAATGCTTCGAGATCGTATGTATGTGGTGCACGGCCCAGCTCGTTGCAGAAGCATTTGCTGGCCGAGCAAAATCTAACGCTAGAGGACGCGGAAACCACGGCGCTCACAGCTGAAGACACAGAAAAAGGGGTGGAGAAAATTAGTTGAGAGCTCGCAGTCTTTAAAGTAGATGAGCGACAGGGGACAGCTAACGAGGCGACGCCAGAATGCAACCGGTGTGGCAGAAGCAAGCATAGCAGTAGTGCTTGTGTTAAGGGCATGGTGATACCATTGCGGTAAACTAGAACATATTGCAAAGTGCTTGAACTACGCCAACGGTCCAATGCCTTGGTGAGGCACGCAAAACCTTCTGGCGTTCGCGGTTGAGCTCTTGCTGTAAATGGTGACTCAACTAAATAAGACCTCGATGATGCTGCGCATGTCTGGCCGCTAAGCTTGCTGCGTATTTCTCAGTTAAAACCACCTATCAGCCGCACTTTCACTAGGGATGCTGTAGACGTGTCATTGCAGGTAGATACAGGCTCTCCTATGTCTGTCGTATCTAGGGACATCTTTGAGGGACATCAACAACAATGACCTCTTCTAAACTCAAAAACATCAAGTTATTTCGGGCTTTGGACATCAAGTTTACTTCGGGAAAATTCCAGTGATGGGGAAATAGCGCCTGCCACAGTCATATAATAGCACGTCCTTTGACTGTGCCTTGGTCATCCTTGATTGTGCAGGTCCCAGTCTGTGCGGGCGTGCCTTCATCGCCCAGATTTTAAGATCAAGATCTCTAATTCTCTAATCTTCAACCTGAAGGCCCGGCCGGACGCCTATTCGGGCACGTGTGCTGTAGTAGGCAAAACGTGTTCTAGACTGGCAATAATTGACGGGCCCCCGGCGCACCTAATGGTGAAAGAGAGAGCCACACCAAAGTTTTGTAAGGCCCGTTCTCTTTTTTTTTGCATTACACGATGACGTAATGGAAAAAATGGACAGGCTTGTTTCACAGGTAGTGCTGTCACCCGTCACGCACTCGGAGGGTGCTACGCCATTCTTTTAGTTTTGTTTTTGAAAAAAAAAATGCCACCGAAAGGATTTGCGAGAATTTTAAAGTAACTCTACAACAGTGTTGTGTACAATATTTGTTGTTCCCCATGAGTGATATGTTCTGTTTACTAAACGGAAGCAGTTTTGGGACGTTAAACACCACATATCAATCAACTAAACGGAAGCAAGTGTTTCAGCACTCTCGACTTACGCGATGCGTATGACCGATTCTCTCGGAGGAAGAGTCGCAGAAACTCTGCGTAATCAACACGACCATTTGCTTTTAATTGATTGCCGTTTCGTATTGCTTTTCGGTCACAGCTATATTGCGGCAGAAAATAGAGACTGTTATGCAGGGCCCATCAGGAGGCTTATCTCGATGACGTGGTGGTGTCGAAAAGAAATGAAGGTGCAAAGATTTACGCATGGCCTCCGAGATGGCGGGCGCGTCGTGCGCCTGCCATCTTGGAGGTCATGATTTACGACTCGAGTTATCGGAGCGCTCACCAGGCGCGACGATACGATGTAACATCAACCTTCAGGTAGGATGTTACAAGGAGAAGGAGAAGGGTTCAGACATCGAACCGGTGGCGTAGAATACTACCCGAGGGACTGCGGAACCTTACGATCGAAGGTAGTTTCCGGACTCGACCAGTAGGAGTCGGGGGGTGAGGGCTGAAACTTATCACCCCTAATGGAGAACTGGCTCACGCCTATATGGCCGTGTCTGCGAAGAAAGTAGTTTCCTATGTGCAGAAACCGTGCATAAAACGAGAAATAGCATGCTCGTCAACCCAAGAATGCGTTGCCGCGGACAAGCTCGACGCATGAGAGTGAGTGCGCAAGGGGTCGATTCACAGAAGATTGCCGTGGCATGGTAGTGCCGGCATGGCAGCGCATGGCAGTGGTACCGCATGGTAGTGACGCATGGCGTGGCACTGCCAAGCCTCGAACTGGCCAACGCTACCGGCGTCACGTATCTGGCGGGTGCGACATCATCGCGCGGAAGTGGGAATTCCGGCGCATCACCAGTCGAAGCTATCTTCATGTGCTCGCTGACTCGGTTGAGGGTCTTGTGGTCTTGTGTGAACACCTGTAACGTCCGATCTCCTTTAGTTTACCCCCAACGCAGGTTAGAATGATATGGCTGTCGGCTTTTCATTAACCTCACACGAAATGTAACGTGAAAATTATTGCCTAAAATTTTTGTCGTCGTGAAAATGCGAAACTTGGCTACCTTGCGAGCGTCTGTGTGCTGCGCCTACAAGATATGTTTATAGCAGTCCCAATCAATTCTTCAGTGAATTATTCTGTATTTTACATGGAAACATTCTTGATGCGTGTACTTTACTTGTTACGTGATTTGTTCTTTGTTGCTCGCACGAGGATTCGCTACATCATATGTAACTTCCAAACTGTTGCACCTGCTCCTCCTTTTTCAATGCCTTGACATGGATACTTGGTGGTGAATAAATTATGACAATGATGACTATTACTTCATAGAGTAATTCTTTTTGGTGTTATCAGGATGCCTAGCACTAAGAAAAAACACAAGGCCTGCGCGGAAGGCGCAGCACAGTCCCAGCGCTAGAAAAGGGGCCAAGGGGCCTTTCAGAGCCTTTTTAAGAGAGTCATTAGGTAACTATATAGCTACCCAATGGTATCAAATATCAAGCAAGTGCACTTGCAGTCTATATACTGCAAGCGCACTTGCTTGATACCCCCTACAGCATTAATAATTAAAATTTTAGGGTAGTAGGCTGGCATTCTCTATGCTGTTTTTCGTCATTTTTTTGAGAAGCGTGGTATCTGTTAAGCACTTGCAAGAAATTTTGTGCCAATCATTCATGCAGTGGCTGACGACAATGAGGAATTATGCCTGAAGTGGGTATGAGCCACAGTTAATAGCTGAACAAGAACAAGCTATAGACCTCTACCGGGGTACGTCACAGCGTGACGTCACCGGTGCGCGTGCAAGGCGGCGGTTGGCAAAACACTCCCTCCGGTGGCTGAGTGGGGTGCAGTCGCTCGGTGTTTGGGGCATTTGTTTTTCTTTTTGAAACCTTAATCTTCATCTCACAATGACAACATTAGCTGTGGTACGTTTCAGAGAACATCTTGATGCGTGGTAAAGTGCGTGATGAAATATTCGCCCCGCTGGTTGGCTGTTTATCTTGGAGAAGTGAACTCACGTGACGGCCTGTGCGAAGAACAGCGGCATTGTCTTCGAAAACCTGCAGTGTTGACTGTGGCGTGTAGTGTGCGTTGAAAGGCATCGACAATATTGGTTCATTTTTGCGAACGGTGAAACTGGGAATGTGTGCAGTGTGAATAATGCGATGCGCCCTGTTCGCGAAAACACTGGCATTCGTTGCGGGCTGGTTTCAGTAACTGATTGTCGATGGAACTTTACCATCTGACATTTTAGTCAAGGTAAAAATACATTCGCCGTGATAATCTGTGAGTGGGTACATCTCAGCGTATGCGCGGCCTGCAGAAAAATAAAAGTGCATGATAAATTGGTGATATATACGACTATGCAGGAGCTATAAGCATGTTGTAGCGTTGCCGAATCTGCATATATGCTTCACCACGGCTATAACTTGTAATATCGGATACCTGATACGTGTTAATGAAAACAGCGGAGATTTTGGTTTCTTATCTACTTTGTAGTTTTACGGCTCGATCCTTACGAAGTGACAATGTGCGTTAGAAGTTTGTGTATAAGGCCTAAAGGAGCGATAGGTACGCAAACACGTTAGAGGTGTCAAATGCAGCAACGTAATTGTGCCCGATAATGTTATATATTATGAAGATGTCGGGTTTTACATCACATCAGTTTTCACTGGGGTTTTTGAGAAACGCAGCGGCAGAACTTCACTTTGATTTTCACGAGGATATGTTAACCTCAGCCTAACCCACGGCAACAAGTGATTTTTTTTTTTCATCTCCGAAGAGACTTTTGGGCAATGAATGAGAATCTTATCCGTGATTTTGCGCACAGCAGTTCAAAACCTTGCTGCCGCCAATGCTTTACCTCGTTTAGAACTGCATTGCACATGCCATGATGGGAATCGAGCAATTTTACATCTATGCCATGCAAATATTTCTCAAAGTGCCAGTAATCGTGTACATTCAAAACGTTCGCTTTCGAAAGATGAGTTTTTTTTTTATGGCTGCCATCTACGTGGTGAAGCCCTCTGCGTGCTAGTCGCATCTCTCAGTACTCTGAACAAAGTTTCTTCTTCATCCAACTACGACGAGCAAATTCCCACACTATGAGCAGTGACCCCTCCGCGACCCTCTTCTTTCAAAAGCTGTGACTTTAGAACATAGCAATGTAGAAATTTCTGTCGAAAGAATGCAGACACGCAGCTCTGCTATGTATAAAGATCCCGCCGCAGAAATTTTCTTGCCAACCAGCACCTGCTCCGAGAGACGGTGTAGGGGGCGGAGTGCCCGCAGTGACGTCACACTGTTTACAAACTGGGAGAGGTCTATTGTAAAGGGTTGGAGCATTGGACGACCCCCTCGTTACGCTATTAGCATTGTGCGACGACTGCTTATTCTTTCACTGTTTTAAAACGCTTTAAAAGTCGTAATAACGTGATTGCTTTCCCGACATCAAGCCTGCTTAAGGCAAGTTTCCAAATAAGTCCTAAGCGCCGGTGTGGCTCAGTGGTGGAATACTGGGCTGGCACCCAGCAGACCCGGGTTCGAGCCTCTCTGTGTCATTGGTGCTACGTTTTTTTCTTCTATAGTTTCGCGTGATGTGGTGATGGACACCAGCGGCCGACATCTGCGCGTGACTCGAGTTGTGATCTTGTAACAGGTTTCACTATAAAAGCATGATGCCCAAGAGCCTAATGATGTAAAAAAAAGTAAGTGTGAGTCGTTTAAGCGAATCCTGATGTGCCACATGGTGAATCCTCTTAAAGAGACACGTTAAGTCCCTCGTAGGTCACACCACTCTCCGAAAAGTGTATAGTGAACCCCAAGAGGAGTTGGCGCGTCTCTTAAAGAGATTCATATATGTGGACACTCGAGACTCTCAAAACAGAGTGAAAAATACTCTTTTTCTTTTTCATACACTGAAGTAAGCGAGGCGTAAGATGATGAAAAGAAATCTTTGTGACGAAATATTATTGATTTTGTATAGAAAGCTACAAGAAGGCACAAAATGGTTGCAATAAAAAATGCAGGGAGAGAAGGGCTGCGTGGCGCGTGCGAAGGCGGCAAGTTAATAAAGGCGAAACCAAGGCGGCGGCGGCGCAGCGGAAAGACGCGGCGTCCTCACAAGCGCCGCACTTCAGCGAGTGGATGGGAGGCAACTGGAGCGATATCAGGGCGGAAAGAAAAGGTGGGGAGGAAAAAGAAACCATCGTAGGCTCGACTCGAGTGGCAGCGATTCCTCGGTCGAAGGGAAACGAGGGTGAGAAGGATCGAAGGTTTCCCCAAGTCACGTTTTCGGCACGGAAGCACGGACCGATATCTCTTCCCCACTTTTTCTCTTCCCCTATTCCTCTACCTTCCGTAGTTCGGCACGTATGGCCCCGGGGCAATGCCAACGTCCCGTCTCCTCTGACATCACTATACGATATCGACAACGAATAGCGGCTGCTTTGAACACGGTGAAGTACTCGCGATTCATATGAACGATGTAGAGTGTGTTTGGACGAAGCGACGGTTGGAAATATTTCTTGCGATTGTCGGTTTCAGAAAGGCCTGCTGTAGCCGCTCGACGTATATTAAGTTTGCGCGCCGTGTTTCATGCACCGCATTAACTTGCCTTCGAGCATTTAAGAAATGTGGTTGAGTTCCGTTGACGATCATTTCATTGAAACAGAACGTCTCTATACTAGGTACAAGATGAGTGGAGGGCAATAATTCTCCTTCCTCGTTTAGTAGTGCCCTTTTTCAAAGAAGCGAACATAAACGAACTCAACATTATGATTTGTTGAAGATGTCTTTAACGCAATAGCGTTAAAGACCTCCTTTCACAGAAATTCCGACGTCGGATTTTGTGGTTGTGAGCAGAAAAAAAAAAAAACCATCGTCTTATGCATGACAAAAAATCGAGAATGGTGCAAATAAAATAAATGATAAAAAAACCCAGGTTCACAGTGAGAATTGAAATCAGGTCGTTTGCATGGCAATCGGATATTTTACCACATGAACATGCTTTTTTTTCTTTATTTCTGGTTAAACTATACACACAGGGTGATTAGGTAGATATATTACAATACACCACAAACACGACAAAACAATTAGTTAGTACGGCCATCAAAGCACTGCTAAAGCACATCACACATTGACATTAATTTATATATATATATATATATATATATATATATATATATATATATATATATATATATATATATATATATATATATATATATATATATATATATATATAAGCAGGGCTTCTACTCTTCCTAACCATGAAGGAACACAATATATATATATATATATATATATATATATATATATATATATATATATATATATAAGCAGGGCTTCTACTCTTCCTAACCATGAAGGAACACAGTCATTTGTTCTTACTACCTCGAGAAGCGTTGATCACACCACCATGACAACATGAAATATTGCCGTAATAATGCGTGGTATAAGCGTACATTGCCATGGAGCGTCAGAACATGTGATCACCATAATGACTTGATGGTTTTAAGCCGGTAAACCTCTACAAAAGGCACACGCAATACTGGGCCCTTGAGGCCACGTACTGAATGCATGGCAAGTTCAACAAGACTTCATGCGCTAAATGTTTGAAATAAGGACTAGACACAAGATATCGCTATCGCATTCAACTGTTAAAGACAAAGCTTGACAGGGTCACATTCTTTTTATAATTAAGTGCAAGCACTAACCACTATGTCACCAGCCGCGGCGCAGCTTGCAGCAGGAACGGTGTCAAGCTGCTAAGCTCAAGTACGCGGGTTCGTCCCTCAGCCAACGCGGCTGAATTCAGCTTGGGGCGAAATGCAAAGACACTCGTGTATAATTCGTTTTAGATGATCAATCCGGAGCCGCTCACTAGACGACGTTCTTCATAATCATATAGTGGTGTTGGCCCTCAAAACCACAGCAATTATTGCTGTTAGTGAAGGATGTTCGGACCTTGAAGGTACACCAGGAAAGAAAGGCGGGAACGTTTACCAGTACAGAATAGACAGTATTGTGTGGTGGGAAAACGAATGGGGGCATTTATATGTTAGATGACTAAATAAAGGAAGAGAAAGGGGAGAGAGCACACACATCGTCAGGAGGAAACATTAAGGCTGCTCTTCAGTGACTGATCTTATAAGGAAACGATAGATAGATAGATAGATAGATAGATAGATAGATAGATAGATAGATATATAGATAGATAGATAGATAGATAGATAGATAGGAGTGGATTTCTTTCAATCGCAAGAGACACTTGAATACACGGGAAGTTCTCGCTATCACTCTTGAAACCACTCAAATACCCTGCATTTGTAACGCTAACTTTACATCATTGCTTACATGTGTGAGGTGACGTTATTTTGAAACAAGAACAGCACGGCGAAACGTCGCGTCTTTATATATATATATATATATATATATATATATATATATATATATATATATATATATATATATATATATATATATATATATATATATATATATATATATATATATATATATATATATATATATATATATATATTATTCCTGTAGTTTTTCATGGTCTGGCGTTTTATGGGATTCGCATGTAATCCATCGCCGCACAGGAAGAGACGGATGGAGTGCGCACGTTCCGACGCTGCAACCCATTCGAGTTTTGAGCCCATTAGCACCGCCGTTGTGATCCGGCGCTCTTCTGATCTCGTTTAGCTAAACCCAGCCTTTAAGGTCTTTCACCCGTTCGCTCTCCCGGTCTGAGAGCTAGAATGGCGCATCTGTACATTGAGAATTGCATAGCTCAGCATGTACGATTTCACTCTTTACATTGTTTTGTAGTCTTGTCTGATGTAGAATGGCACGCTTCTCCCCTGATGCGAGAGTTTGAAGTATACAGGAGAGGAGAAAACTTTAGAGGCATGCAACGGATTAGTCCTATATGGTAAGGAAGATGGGGAAAGTGTTTCCGTGTGAGGACATCCCCCCTCCGTGGTGGTCTCGACCTTTTCGGGAACTTTAGTTCACTTCATATGAACACCGTGATATAATGAATCTGTTTCATGGAGTACTATATGTGAAGATATTTTCAGCGTTTTTTTTTTTGTTACTTTGATGAACGCTCGAACTCAGATAGATCAACAAGGCGGCGAACAGTAGCGCGCAAAGTCAACAACCCACCAACATTGTTTTATGTGCGGTCTACCTTGTCCCGTCACACGGACTTTGTTGTCACCGTGTACTTCAACATGACCCGATCGTGTAACGGCATCAGCCATCCTCTGCATTTTGACCGTATATCTCGGCCGGACGTCTTTTAGGCATAACCAGCGCCTCCCAAATACGAGACGAGCACAGGACTAGACAGCGGCTGTGCAGCTGATGTTTTACTTCTAGATTTAAATCTGTTTGAAGTGGTGCAGCCGATGTCATCCGAGTTGGCTGTATCCATAAGTAGCAATCATCCATATATTCATACCAGTAAAAAAAAAAACTTCGCCACACCAGACCATATGTGGCTTGTATACAACCACAGACACCCTCCATATATGGTCATATCTGCAATTCGACATATCGGGCCATACAATACCATATTATTGTACTAATTCCTGATAAACACACGTATCGAGGTGGAGCAAGGAAAATGAATGAAAGGCAGGAGTTCAGGCAGACGTGCGTCCCCTTTGCTACCCTTCATTGGGGAAAATGGTGAACGGAATGAAAGGAAAGAGAGAAAGAATTAAGAGTTAAAAAAAAAAGCCTTGTCTATGGACACATGTTCCTGCCATTGCGTGCCTTACAGCAGTGGCTTAACCCGGTTGACTTTAAAAACAGTAGCAATGCTCGCATCGATTTGCTGGCCTACGACGCGTACAGCCACGATTCTAGCATCTTCTCCTCGGTAAACGGTAGGTCGTCTAGCTCGTGTGGCGCACTGCGGTGAACACACGCATACATACATACATACATACATACATACGTACATACATACATACATACATACATACATACATACATACATACATACATACATACATACATACATACATACGTACATACATACGTGCATACATACATACATACGTACATACATACATACATTGAATATTTCATATACGTTCATATATGACAACTGTGTATGGGGAACAGTAATACTGGCGCATGTCCCGCGATATCCCATTAGTAACCCGGGAAAGGAACCGTAGAAAGAAGTTGACGAATGAATTCAAATCATTCCACGAACAACCAGGGTCTTGTACCGTCATAAGGACCGCCACACACGAGAGCCTATACAAGGCCTATGCGCTTACGAAAACAAGTGGGCGTGTCAACGATCCGTCGTCCCTGCTCCCCAATTTGGAAGTGCCGTATCTAGTAATTAGATTGTGACACTGCAGTGTTTGAAGCGTCCACATGATCATTTTTTTTTGTCAATGAGCTCGTGCTGTCTCTTAAAGCTCGCTGCATATATGTGATGCTTCACTCAACGAATTTCAGTTATGTGTCTGCGCACCTGTCATTAGCTTCTTTGTGTTGTTGTTTATATTAGCGCATTTTAAGAATAATGGTCAACCTTTGAGAAGGAACCTTTGAGAATGAGCAAGGCAAGAGTTCTTGTTAAAGGGTTGCACAAGGGAAAACATTCAGCATTGTTTGTTAAACATTAGGTAATATTTAGCTCAATATAACACAAGAATGAGACCAGTGCTTCTTCAACAAAATGGGCTATTGCAACAGAAGCACAAAATTTACGGCGTGAGGCTCACCCTGTCTTTAAAGCTTCAGTTGCAATTAACCATTTTGTATAAAGTTAGGGCACGTGCTGCGTCCTCTCTCATGGTCTTTGTTTTACATTGTGCTAAATATCACACAAGTTAGAAAGTTTGCTGCAGTGACATTCCTTCTTATAGGATTTGTTAGTCTTTTCAAGTTTCCTCCATCAACATCTATTTGTTTGGACTGCCATGAAACTGTGTGCAATGAAATCTTACTTATAATCATATTTCGCTTATTGTCGTGATGATTGCTTTTACCCTAAATGTTTTTAGTGTAAATAAAAGATTTCTTTAAGTTCTTTTTTTTACAAGTCGAAGTGTCATTCATTTTTTAAAGCTATATAAAGGGACAGCAAACAACATTGAAGTCTAAAAATTTAATGAATTTAAATAAGCACACTTTTGCTATGTGCACATTCTGCCCCAAGAATTTGGCGAATTCGTGTTTAAGGACGTTACAGGGGTTGTTGTTTCAGCTCGTTTTTAAGTTTTCACGTGTATGAGCAGATTTGTGGTATTTTTATAAGTTGTAGTGCAATCTTGCTTTAAGTAACATCATGGAACATGCAAGTACCTATTCCTTTCTAACAAAGCCTTCTCAGATAATCGTTATGCCTAAGAGTTTGATCATCTGAATTAAGGTCAGCTTTTCTTGGGAGGCAGCACATACTCATGTTTCATCACATTGTTTGGAACATGTTCCCGCTACAATCTATGAAAATACCATGAATGTGTTTGTGTAACACAGCTCACAAGACATGGAGGTCTATCATACAGAGAAGTGTAGCCTGTGTGATAGTGCCTTGAATAGCCTTGTTGGACTGCAAAGTCGAATTGCTGAATGAATTCATGCTCTTTTGTAAGTACAGTACTCACGGATTGAAACAGGACACTCGGAGTTTGTCGCCGGTGGTACATGTGCCGTCGCTTGTGGGTGCGCATAGAACCAATGCGTCGCGTTTTCGTATAGGGCGATACGGGGGAAGACCTATATATGAAGCATGACTACTCCTTCCGATTGCCAAATTGTCGGCCTGTAGTTCACCACGTGTACACTGCCAGGGCAGTGCTGCAAGGCTCACGCACATTCGCATGTCGACCAAACTGGCTCGCCGCTGCGCACCACTTTTATTGCCACGCCAGCTGACCAGCCTCTCGTTCTGCGTGCTTGGGCAATGCAGTACGCTTGCTGTGCAAGTAAGATGCAAGATTCAATTAGTATAGACTGCGCCTTGTGTGCATTTGTAGACATGATAAACATCTGCACAAAGCATGAAAAGTTTACTTCGTGGTTCCTCTCTCGACAAAAAAGAAAATGTGTAGCATGCTTTCCTTCATGCTAAATGGAAATAATATCATGTATTAGTGTCGTTAGGGCAAACTGTGGCCTATTGTTGAATTAAAATGCGAGAAGCTTGCTCGTTATTCCGTGGCCGAAGGTTCTACAAATGCTTGCCACGCAGAATAGCCGCACTATTCATTGCTCAGGGCGAGACAACAAAGTACTAAGTCATTGTTTTGATGCTGCATGGAAACAGGCCCGTGGCTCGTGGTTTTCTTTTTCGTCGTTACAAAAAGCTTGAAAAACTTTTTATGCTTTTGTGCAGTTATTTATCATGTAAACGAGCGCATTTCAGGCGCGACATCTTAGCGGTATCCAATTTCATACTTGCACAGCCTACGTGCCCCATCGTCAAAGGGTGCCGATTTAGAGCGTCGTTTGCTTGTGTCATAATATAAATGGTTCGCACCGTCCACATCGATTCGGGCTGCATGCATGCGAAAATGCGCGAGCCTTGCAGCGCCACGCTGGCAGTGTGCACTTTGTGAACTAAATGCCAACTCTTTAGCGACCGGAATGAGTAAGCCTGCTCTGTAGCTGTTTTTGCCCTCACTCTATACAACAGTGCAACATCCTGGTTCCGCGAGCACCCATGAGCGGCGGCACATGCATTGGCGGCCACGCACTACGAATGTTCTGTTTCAATCAGTGAGTACTGTACATATATGTTGACCATACTGGACATGTTGGTACATACTTGGGAGGAAACAGGAGTGCAAGCAAATACATGGACTGCTGCATCCATTATTCTTTCTGTGTCGGCGTCTTAGGTCATGATGCTTTTCACTCTTGAGTGTAAATTTTATTTCCTCGCTGAGCTCGTACATAGACTCTAAATTGTATTATCTCTGTGACGTGTGGGCGATATTTTTGTCATCTGCATGGTCTAAAATCATCATGAGTTCAACACTGTGATGTGCTCTTTCCTTAAATACTTGATTAACGCAAGTGTTCGGTCAGGTTGGTAATTCATCACCTAGAAACTTTTCTAAGGTATGGCAAAATATCAACAGAGAAAAGGGAGACGACACAAAGTAGTGATAGTTCCTGGTGCCGCCCTTTTGATAGTGCATGTTTTTTCCTGCTGTTGAAATTTTTCCTTAAAAAGAGTTCCTATCCTTGTCCTATTAAGACGTTCAGCAAGTGCTAACACACCCCAGTGTGGATTCTTGTGCTTGTTAATGACCAGCGGTCAATTTCATAATTCGCAATACTAACTAGTGAACATGGGCAATCGCGCACTCTAAGCATGAAGCTAGGTAAAAATATTTCCTTTTTTATAAAACCTTATTCACCTCTCAAGGTACATAAATAATGTATTTTCAGCTATTGAATAATATGAAAAAGTAATCAAGGGTACAAAAATGTTTTGCATGCTTCCTCCAATTTCTTGTTTGTAGAAAGATGTGTAGAAACGACCTGTAACATGTTACAACATGCATATCTGTGTAATATACTGTAGGTTACAAAAAGCACAATTTTTTAATTGTTTTCACTACAGTTGTGTAGCTGTATTACCTAGACGTAGCTCTACATTTCATGTGCCTGTTTGTTGCTCAATTTCACCTTGCACATAGGCGTGCGCATAGGAGTGGGGGGCAGCCCCCCTCTCTCCCAACTTGTTACCTAAGACGGGGGCTTCAAAATTTGAAGCTTGCTTAACTAAGTAAGGGGGAGTGTCTTGGTGAACCTCCCCGCCACCCAAATGTAGGGAAATCCTGCACACGCCTATGACTTTGCACCTCTGAGCATGAGCCCTCAATAGTTCTCAGTTAAGAAGAGGGCTTCGGGCAATACGACGCCGATCTGAAAGAAGATATCGCAGGTCGGGTTATTTAGAAGATTTCAAGGTTGCACAGAAAGTACATTCTGCAATGCATAACCAACTGCAGAAGCTTTCAACCAAAAGATGGCAAGATTTATGTGCCTCACTTTCTCCATTTACCTCGGCGCCTCAACTGTGGAACATGGTACGCGCCCTCCGACAGCCAGTAGTACACTCGAGACCACTACAGGCTCTAGCGCTGTCTCGAGGAGTTAGCGAACGTGTGATTGCCGAAGAATTTTGCGATATTATACTGAGAAATGGAGAGAGACCGCCCAAACTGGCGAATATAAATCCTCAGCAGAATCAGCTTCGGTGGTTGTAACAAAGTTCTCTGCGATCAGTTCATCAGATCTGGATGACAGCTTCACACCAGAGGAGCTCCAATATGTGCTGTCTTCAGTAAAACGAACAAGTTCACCAGGAACAGATGGAGTTACATACGCTGTTCTTGCTAATTTGTGCAAAAGAGGAAAATTACACTTGTTGGACATCTATAATAAAAGTTGGCAAGAAGAAAAAGTTCCGGAAAGTTGGAAGATATCAAAAGTAGTACCGTTGCTAAAGCCGAGGAAGAGCGCTTTGCAGTTGGACTCGTTTAGGCCGGTTAGTTTGACAAGTTGTTTTTCAAAAGTGATGGAAAAAATTATCAATTAACGAATTCTATGGTGGCAAGACATGAAAAAACTACTACCAGAAAGCATAGCCGGCTTCAGAAGAGGTAGATGCACAATGAAACTGCATTCTGTATTTGGTCACAGATGTGAAAAAACCAACGAACGCAAGGAAACATCACTGTCGCTGTATTCCTTGATGTCCACCGAGCATACGACACAGTGAGTCGCGTTCACGTTCTGGAAAGCCTGGTGTTACAGGGATTCAAGGGCAAAATACTGCATTGGATTGCAGACTTCCTGAAGCACCGGAAAATTTTTGTATTTACGCAGGAGGGCCCAACGTCAGAACATGCCGTCAACCAAGGAGTGCCACGGGGCAGCGTGCTAAGCCCTACTCTTTTTAATTGCAGTCATGGCGCAGCTCCCGTATAATCT
This sequence comes from Rhipicephalus annulatus, assembly GCA_013436015.1. Lineage (NCBI taxonomy): Eukaryota > Metazoa > Arthropoda > Arachnida > Ixodida > Ixodidae > Rhipicephalus > Rhipicephalus annulatus. Next base: position 358 of record WOVY01005183.1, on the reverse strand, counting down.
TCCACCTAACATTAGATGTTCAGTATATGCTGATGATATAAGTATATGGACGTCTGGTCCATCGTTTTTGGATGTACAAACAAACTCTACAGGAAGGATTGGATTATGTAGACCGTTTTTCTGAAAAAAAGAGGTATGGCACTGAGTCTGGCTAAAACCGCCATACTTCCGTTTACATTAAAAAGACCTGGGAATTTCCAGATTATTCTGCAAAATCAGCCCTATTCAAATGGTTTAAAACTCAGAATTTCTTGGGAGTAATTTTAGACCGGAGACTAACATGATCGCCTCATGTCCAGTCCATGGAACACAAAAGTGAATCAGGCCATTCTAATCCTCCGGCATCTCTGCGGGGCAA
>WOVY01005182.1:0-16445 GCA_013436015.1 Rhipicephalus annulatus | reverse complement strand
TTATCTGTACTATCTAGCGTGACCTCCTGTGTCCTAAGCTCACTACTTTCATTATCATTAAAAAATTAATTATGACTGCGGGATTTTTTCTTACTGAATCTGAAATCTAACCTATCTCCCTCATTACCACAGATGTCCATCAATATCTGCAAATCTTCCTTGTTGTCAGCCATTAGCACTATATCATCTGTGTACATCATTGCTGGTAGTGCCTGTTTGTGACGAAGCAGGGAAAGCGAGAGCAGACGACGGAGTGGCCGATCGCTGGAAGGCGAGAAAAACGAAGGAGCTCGGGCTGCAGAGAAGCTTAAGAAGGGCGCGCGCAGGCGAGACAGTTTTTTTTTTTGGAACGCCGGCAGAACGGGCGGCAGGTTGTTGGAGAACCCGCATCTACGCGCGAGGTTCGCATACACAGGGCGCCTGTCTTCGGGACAAGCGAGCGCCTCACGGTCCTCGCCTGGCAAGACCTGGGACGCGGCCTGCTGCTCTCGGAGAACCCGCACCTACGCGCGAGGGTTCCAGATTGTCCACCGCCGTCGAGACGAGCGTCGCAAGGTCCTGGCCTGGCGCGGACGAGCCCTATCTGGCTACCGGCTACCGAGCGACGGTTTCGTTCACTCGGCCCTTAACCCCTGCTGCTGCTACGTCGTTTCCACACCGGACATCTACCCGACGACGATTACGTCATCACAGGGACTCTGCCAGCCCCACAGCCTCCTGGTCCCCAGCAACCGCCACGTGAGACAATTGACTAGCAGTGTACGCTGCCGCTTTATGTATTTCGTGTGTGTATGCTGTCAAATACAATTGTAGTGTGGTTTGTTAACGTCAGATACCGTCTCCTCCATCCGCAACGCGTCACACGCTCTGCGGCGCGACGAACCTCACCACTAACTTCACATCTGGCGTCCGCGAGACAGGACTGCTCTTATCCTATAAAAGAGCAGCGCGTCGCTTATGCGGGTCTGACGGTTGACGATGGAGACGGACAAGCTCACAGCAATTGGAAAGGAACTGGGGTTGAGCGGTCCAGGGCTAAAGCAGTGGATCGATGAAGAGCGCGTACGTGAACGAGAAGCGCGGGAAGTACGTTTAGCCGAACGCAATGCAGCAAAAGAAGCTGATGCCGAGGCACTGGCGAGGCTACAAGCAGAAAAGGAGGTTCTCGAACTAAGGTTGAAGCTCCGAGAGTTAGATGCGACAACGGGTAGCGTGACTACAGGTCAATCAGTAGAGGGTCCGCACATGGGTTCTCCTCAAAGCTACGAAAGTCCGCACAAACTCATACCGCCCTTCAACGAAGTTCGCGACGAGCTGGACGCGTACATCCAGCGCTTTGAACGCGTCGCCAGGAGCCAGGATTGGCCGCAAGACAAGTGGGCCCTTTCACTGAGCCTTTGTTTGACCGGTGAAGCGCTAAGTGTTGTTGGCAGAATGGCACCTGACCATGCCATGGATTACGCAACGTTAAAGAAAACGTTGTTGCAGCGCTTCCGGTTTACAGAGGAGGGCTACCGCACTAAGTTTCGGTCGGCGAAGCCTGAGGACTGCGAAACGGGTCGACAGTTCGCTGGGCGATTACTAGGTTATTTCGACCATTGGCAAGAGATGGCCAAGACCGAACGGACGTACGAAGCTCTGCGAGACGTTATTGTTTCAGAGCAATTCATCACGCAGTGCCACGAGAAGTTGGCAATCTTCCTGCGGGAAAGGGATTGCCGAGGAATTGAAAAGCTGGTAGAAGCTACTGATCATTATATGGAGGCGCAGGGTTTCGTCAACCTTGGTAAAGGTAAGGACGACAAGGACCATAAAAAGCTACCAGATCGAGCGCAGGCCGCACTACGGAAAGAGGAAAAGGACAAACCACATTGTTTGCTTTGTGGAAAGCGCGGTCATAAGGCCTCAGATTGCTGGGCAAATACTAAAGGGCCAAGGACAAAACCAGCCTTCTGCGGAAAATGTAGACGTAGTGGGCATAGCAAAGAGGACTGCCCTAACAAGGAAAGCGGTAAAGCCTCTTGCCTGAAAGAGCAAGCAGAAGGTCCGAAAGCATCAAACCAGGAGACACAGGCTTCCCGGCAAGGTACTGATTGCTCGAAACGTACGAGAATCAAGTGGGAGGACAAGTCTATGCCTACGGCCGAAGGCGTCCTTGAAAACCAGCCCGTTACGGTCTTACGGGATACAGGATGCGACTCGGTTATTGTGAGAAGGTCCCTTGTACCAGTCAGCAATCTGACGGGGAAAGTTTCCTCTGTGTGTCTTCTTGATCGAAGGGTACTGAAACTGCCGGAGGCAGACGTGCGAATTATTTCACCCTTTTTCTCAGGCAAGACTCGCGCGATCTGCATGGATGACCCACTGTATGACGTCGTTCTGGGAAACGTCCAAGGGGTCCGTGACGCCTCCGATCCTGATCAAGATTGGAAAAGACACCTACGTCCAGCTAGTCCGATGAAAATATCATCTAGGGTGGGAGCGGACGACGGATCGCTGACTGGATCTTATACTACAGATGCATTCACTTCGGTTGCGAGGCAATCAAAGGAAAACGAAGTCGCCGCGACAGTCGGACAGAGTTCTCGTCGCCTGCCGGTACCAACAATAAGTCCCCTGGATATGAGTGCACGTGACTTGCAGAAAAGTCAGAGGGATGACGCTAGCTTACAGAAATGCTTTGAGGCCGTCGATAAACCCATCCAGACCAGGTTTGCCGAGATTCTTTTCTTTACAAAAGAAGAAATTCTATACAGGAGGTACAAGCTCAGATCGAAGAGAGAAACTGAACAACTTGTTGTACCTACAGCCCTCCGCCATTGTGTAATGCAAATGGCTCATGAAGGAATTCTTGCGGGCCATCAGGGTATAAAACGCACAACAGACCGTATCCTCGAGGAGTTCTATTGGCCCGGGGTACTTTCTGACATCACACGATTTGTGAAATCGTGCGACACGTGCCAGAGAACTTTCCCAAAACACTTAGTTGGGCGAGTACCGTTGGGTAAAACCCCCGTCATTGATACACCGTTTAAGAGAGTGGCCATTGACATTGTGGGACCATTATCTCCCAAGTCAGAAAAAGGGAATAGATACGTTTTGACAATGGTGGACATGGCAACGCGGTATCCTGATGCGGTGGCGCTGCCAAGTATTGAAACAGAAAGGATCGCTGAAGCACTGTTGGAGATGTTCTCGCGAGTGGGGGTACCTCAGTAAATCATCAGCGACCGAGGCACGTCTTTTACGTCCCACCTAATGCGCGAATTCAGCAGGCTTCTATCCTTCACACAGTTGCCGACGACACCATATCATCCCATGGCAAATGGTCTTGTCGAGAGGTTCAATGGCACACTTAAACGAATGATAAGACGAATGTGTCAAGAGTGCCCGAAAAGTTGGGACCGGTACTTAGCGCCTTTACTTTTCGCCTATAGAGAAGTTCCGCAGTCAAGTTTGGGCTTCGCCCCGTTTGACTTACTGTATGGCCGTTACGTCAGAGGACCCATGTCAATATTGAAAGAAATGTGGACTGGTAATCATCTAGATGATGAGACGAAGACCTCGTACGGCTATGTAGTTGACCTGCGGAGACGTCTTGAAAACACTTGTCGTCTAGCCAAGGAGGAGCTGCAGAAAGCCAAACTTGTGCAGAAGAAGTACTATGACATGAAGACTAGACCACGGCGTTTAGCTGTTGGAGACAAGGTGCTGCTGCTACTCCCGTCGGACAACAACAAACTGATTCTAACATGGAAAGGGCCTTTCACAGTTCTAGAGAGGAAGAATGACGTGGATTACGTTATTGATTTAGGAACGCGAACATCTCTGTTTCACGTCAACCTCCTCAAAAAAAATATCAAGAACGACCATCGGTACCACAGCCAACAAAAGAAGCGTCAGTCGCGTGTCTGGCTGATGATACTGAGCACGACGATCTACCATGCGTACCTTTTCAGCAAAAAGAATCTGCTGCCGATGTGAACATATCGGAAGCACTCTCTACTAAACAGCGCACGCAGATCGCTAGAATACTGCATACCTACGAGAATGTATTCACCGACATTCCCGGCAGAACACATCTCACCCAGTGCAAGTTGAATGTCGCAACGGATACACCAGTGAACATACGGCCGTATCCACTACCGTTTGCTACCAAAAAGGCAGTGAGAATGTAGGAGCAGACTATATGAGCCGGTTGCCAAGCGCATGAACATCATCGCTACACGGCTTGAGGATTTCGCAGTGTCGGGTATAATTCATGAAATTTTTTTTTTTCGGTGCACATTACTTACCGTGGCGGACCAACTTTCATCTCGTCTTGCGAGTACCTTTGAGAGTGTCGGGTGTGCGGGGCCCTGAACACTGGTGACAACTTTCGTGTCTCTTATGTGTGCCGAGTGTGCGGGGCTCGGTAGTGTAGTGCAGTGCTCCGAGTGCGCGTGTACTACGGTGTCCCCAAGGGATCCAGTGGCAGCTGCAAGTTCTTCACAGGGAAGAACCTTCTTAAGTGGGGGGTAATTGTGACGAAGCAGGGAAAGCGAGAGCAGACGACGGAGTGGCCGATCGCTGGAAGGCGAGAAAAACGAAGGAGCTCGGGCTGCAGAGAAGCTTAAGAAGGGCGCGCGCAGGCGAGACAGTTTTTTTTTTTTTGGAACGCCGGCAGAACGGGCGGCAGGTTGTTGGAGAACCCGCATCTACGCGCGAGGTTCGCATACACAGGGCGCCTGTCTTCGGGACAGCGAGCGCCTCACGGTCCTCGCCTGGCAAGACCTGGGACGCGGCCTGCTGCTCTCGGAGAACCCGCACCTACGCGCGAGGTTCCAGATTGTCCACCGCCGTCGAGACGAGCGTCGCAAGGTCCTGGCCTGGCGCGGACGAGCCCTATCTGGCTACCGGCTACCGAGCGACGGTTCGTTCACTCGGCCCTTAACCCCTGCTGCTGCTACGTCGTTTCCACACCGGACATCTACCCGACGACGATTACGTCATCACAGGGACTCTGCCAGCCCCACAGCCTCCTGGTCCCCAGCACCGCCACGTGAGACAATTGACTAGCAGTGTACGCTGCCGCTTTATGTATTTCGTGTGTGTATGCTGTCAAATACAATTGTAGTGTGGTTTGTTAACGTCAGATACCGTCTCCTCCATCCGCAACGCGTCACACGCTCTGCGGCGCGACGAACCTCACCACTAACTTCACACTGTTCAAAAAGTTTTGCTTGTTTGACGAAAGAGAGGTTGAAGCCAAGTCCAGTTTCCTCTAATTTGGCCTCTAGTCTTTGTAGGTACATCATGAATAACAAGGGTGACAGAGGACACCCCTGCCTGAGCCCCCGTTTTACCTCTGCAGGCTTGAATACCTGTTTTTTCCACTTCTTAACTACCTTGTTACTTTTATAGATATCCTTTAAAAGATTAGTGACTCCATCTTCCACACAAAGTGTGTCCAGTATTCCCCGCAAGTCCTCTTGAACCACGCTATCGTACGCTCCCTTGATATCCAAAAATGCTAGCCACAGGGGCCTCTGTTTCTATTCTGCTATATCGATGCACTGCGTCAGTGAGAACAGATTGTCTTCTAACCTCCTCTGTTTCGAAAACCCATTCTGCAGTTTCCCAAACACCCCCTCATCTTCTATCCATGGCGGCAGTCTTTCCTTTGTAATCTGCATCGCCAGCCTGTAGACCACTGATGTCACTGTTATAGGACAGTAGTTGTTTATGTCATATTTGTCTCCCTTTCCCTTCTAGATCACGCTCATCCTACTTAGTTTCCATCCATCGGGGACTTCACCTTCGATTATTATTTTGCTCAATGCCTCTCTCAAAGTCTGCCTAGACTTCGGACCCAATGTCTTTATCAGCATAATTGGAATGCCATCTGGGCCTGTTGATGTGCTACTAGGAACCCTCTGCCTAGCCTTTTCCCACTCTCGTTGTGAAAATGAAGCCATTGCACCACTTGATTCATCCTTGTCTATTGTGGTGCATAAGCCACTTCTTTGTTGAAAATTTTCTGTCACCCTTGTTCTTATATGTTCAATAGCTTCGTCCCCTTCTAGCCTAGCACCTTGAGCTGTAGTTATAAACCTATATTCTGGGCTCATCTTATTTCTTATAGAGTATAGATGGTTCTAAAATTTCACAGCTGCCTTTCTATCCTTTTTATTTAATTCTGCCAGCCACTGAGCGCCCTTTCTTCTAATCTTTCCATTGATCAGAAGGTATTCTTCCTTTTTACATCTTAGAAAGATTCCCATTTTATTTCAACATCATCTGTCACTTCACCCCGCTGCTTAGCATGTTTGTGTTCCCTAAAAGATATCAAATCATGCCTTTCACACATATCCATGTTCATTTTGCCTGTTAGGTCGGTATACACATTTATATTGCAACAGCTCGAACATCGCCGAAGACGCTGCCACAATTCGCGTTCGTAAAAGCCGCCAAGCAAGTAGCAAGAAAGCCGCGCCATGGAACGCCGTCCTGCACGCGCCACGATGCTACGCCACGGAACCGGCACGAGACTCGAGGGGCAGAGGAAGAGACCGACGAAGTTGGAGTCAGCGAGCAAGAGGCATTCTAGGCTGACCATTTTTAGCTTTGAGTTTACGGGCACAAGTTCGCCCATAATAAAAAGTTTATATAGTACCAGGTGCTATAAATATTCGTAACAATCTGGTGGAGGTGCTGGGTATGATTCCAAGCCCACCACAGGCAAGAGAGAGAAGCCCAGATCCCAGAAGATTGGAGCCAGCAGAATTGACACCTGTGCACCAACGCACGATTCGCCGACTACGTGGTGAGCAGCCCGAGTTTGGCCCCCTAATTGACCCATCAAGACCTGTCGAGACCTCAAGCACAAGCGTCACTGCGATGGCCACCCAGTCGATGCCATCTCCATCTCACCTCATTGTGGATTCGCCACGTACACCAGAGGTCTTCCACGGTGAGACCTTAGAAGATGCCGAGGACTAGCTTGAAGGCTTCGAGCGCGTTGCACAACTGAATGGTTGGGACGAAGCCCGTAAACTTCGTTACGTTTACGTCGCCCTGCAAGATTCGGCACCTACGTGGTTTGAGGACCACGAAGCGTCCTGGCTGTCATGGGACGACTTCCGACGAGAGCTATTCGCAACCTATGCGAACACGGATCGCAAAGAGAAGGCAGAGGCTGCTATTCAGGCAAGGCACCAACGGAATAACGAGAGCGTGGCCACGTACATAGAAGACATGTCGCGGCTCTTCCGCCGACCCGACCAAAACATTGCCGAGGAGAAGTTGCGGCACCTAATGCGCGGAGTAAAAGAAGAGATTTTTGCAGGCCTGGTGCGTAATCCAGCGCGAACTGTGGCGGAGTTCCGTTCCAAGGCAACGACCATGGAAAGGACACTACAACAACGTGCGCGACTGTACAACAGAGACTTCGGCGTCTCTTCAGTCAGGGCGGAATCAACAACCCTCCCCACCAACGTTGATGCCCTCCGGGAAATGGTGAGGGCTATTGTTAAGGAGGAGCTCCAGAAACTGCAACTCCCCCAAAGTCCTCCAGCGATGCCATCAATCGCAGACGTTGTACGTGAAGAAGGGCGACAAGCAATTATTCAACCACAGCCTCAGGTGCCACACCACACGCAACCGGAACCTCAGACTCAGCTGTCGTACGCGTAAGTCGTACGGCAAGACATGAGACGCCCGAGCTTTGCGCAAGCTCCCGTTATGCCACCGACCTTTCCTCGCAGTATGCCACCGCCGATGCCAGAAGCGAGACCCCGCAAATGTGATGTATGGCGCACGGCAGACCGGTGGCCCCTCTGCTACCACTGTGGGGAGGCAGGTCATCTTTATCGGACATGCCACTACCGTCGAGTCGGGCTACGTGGCTTCCCAGGGAATGCACCCTGCCCTCGTAACGGTGAGCGCCTTTGCGAAATCGAAGAATATTTATCTTCGCGCTATGCATATCCAAACACTCAGCGACATGAATCGCGGTCGATTGCACCAATGCGCCATAGGTCGCCGAGTCCACACCCATCATATACTTTCCCGAGGCGTCGTTCACCAAGCCCTCGACAGGAAAACTAGAACCAGCGACCTGTAGAGGCAGGGCCGCTGATTTTCGGAAAACTGAAAACCCTCCATCGCTAAGCGGATCAGACGACGACACTGACACAATGACGGACAAGCGCAGTAATGGTGACGTGACATCCGAGCTACAAGTCAGAATCGACGACATCGAAACCATAGCGTTAATAGACACAGGTGCAGACAACTCAGTAATAAGTAGCACGCTCGCAAAGAAGCTGAAGAAAGTGCTCACTCATTAGACCGCACCACAGATACGCACCGCCGGAGGGCATTTAGTCAGCCCCATAGGAATGTGCACAGCGAGAGTGGGAATAAGAGGCCATGTGTACGTCTGCAGTTTTATTGTTCTCCCCGAATGTTCCCGTGAGGCAAATCTGGGCATGGACTTCCTGCAAGCGAACAGTGCCATCATCGACTTGCAGAAATCCCAAGTTTCTTTCTCTACAGAGAACGCTGTTGCCGTGTGTCATGCAGAGCAACCAATTGTTTCGTCTCTGCGTATTGTGGATGAAGGTGTAACTGTGCCGCCACGTAGCAGCGTGACAGTTTCTGTGAAAAGCGACGTTTTTCGTGAATATGCTGGACTAGCTGATGGAAATATCGAACTGCTACTCACAAAAGGGATACGCGTGGCGAGAGGTCTAGTGAACCTGCGGAACGGATACACTGATGTGCTATTGACTAACTTTACCAACGAGGTACAGCATGTGGCGAAGGGAACAGCCATAGCATCACTTCACGACTACGTACAAGTCTCAGATGTTTGCACCTTAGGAAAAGTACCCACAACGCCCTCAACAGTGGACAGTGTCCTCGAGAAAATAGATATTGACCGAGAGCTTTCATCTCTGCAGAAAGACCAGATTGTGGAGTTGATCAAGGAATTCGCAGAGTGTTTTTCCTCTTCATCGAAAGTCGGACGTACACCTGTAGCAAAGCACCGCATTGTAATCGAAGGGCATGTTAGACCAGTATGTCGGCATCCATACCGAGTAGCCCCGAAAGAAAGGGAGACGATAAAGAAGCAAGTACAGGAGATGCTCGATGACGATGTCATACAGCCCTCCAAAAGCCCATGGGCATCGCCGGTAGTACTGGTGAGGAAGAAGGACAACACCATGCGGTTCTGTGTTGATTACAAAAAACTCAACCTCGTCACGAAGCGAGACGTGTACCCACTCCCACGAGTCAACGATACGTTGGATAAACTGCGCAATGCTCACTTTTTTTCATCGTTGGATCTAAAAAGTGGGTACTGGCAAATAGAAGTCGACGAACGAGATCGAGAAAAGACGGCGTTTGTGACACCCGACGGACTCTACGAGTTCAAAGTACTCCCATTTGGTTTGTGTTCTGCTCCCGCTAACTTCCAGAGGATGATGGACACTGTGCTCTCCGGCCTCAAATGGCAGTTATGTCTTGTCTATCTTGATGACGTAGTAATTTTTTCCACTACGTTTGAGCAGCACGTACAGAGATTGAGAACGGTACTGGACGCTATTCGTATGGCTGCACTTACGATCAAACCCAAAAAGTGCCACTTTGGATTCCGGGAGCTTCGGTTCCTCGGGCACATTGTCAGTTCTCACGGTGTCTGCCTAGATCCGGATAAAATTACTGCGGTTGAAAATTTCCCAAGGCCAAGAGACAAAAAAGCTATGCAACGTTTACTGGGTCTTTCTGACTACTATAGGCGCTTCGTTGAAAACTTCTCCAAGATTGCGGAACCACTGACACGGCTTACGAAGGAAGGTGTACCATTTATCTGGCACCAAGAGCAAGAAGACGCCTTCTCTGAGTTACGACTGCGTTTGCAGTCACCTCCCATACTCGCTCATTTGGACGAAGATGCCAAAACAGACATTTACACGAACGCCAGCAACGTTGGCCTCGGTGCTATTCTTTTTCAATGGCATAACGGGGAAGAAAAAGTTATTGCTTATGCAAGTCGCACTTTTTCGAAAGCTGAGTATAATTATTCAGCTACGGAAAAGGAATGTCTCGCAGTTATATGGGCCATCAGTAATTTCCGTCCATATTTATACGGTAGACCATTCCGAGCCATCATTGACCATCATTCATTGTGCTGGCTTGCGAACCTCAAGGATCCTTCCGGAAGACTTGCTAGATGGAGCCTGCGTCTACAAGAATATGACATCACCGTAGTCTACAAGTCTCGCCACAAGCACAATTACGCGGACTTCTTGTCACGAGCACCAGTCCAGACCTCGTCTCCTGAGCATGAACAAGACTCCGCATTTCTTGGAGCTGTGAATGTGTCGGAGGTGGCTCATGATCAGCGAATGGACCCAGAATTACTTCTGCTCATTCAATACTTAGAGGGGCAGCAAGTCGAAGTACCGCGAGTTTTCGTCCGTGGACTACGTTCCTACGCAACAACATTCTCTACAAGAGAAACTTTCAACAAACCGTTGAAACGTTCCTACTGCTGATACCATCATCACTGCGAGCGGAAATTTTAGAAGCGTGTCATGATGACCCATCGGCAGGTCACTTAGGCATTAGTAGGACTTTGGCAAGAATCCGCCAGAGATATTACTGACCAAAATTGATGGATTCAGTACAGCATTAGGTAAGATCATGTCGAGAATGCCAAAGACGCAAAGTACCACCCCTAAAACCAGCAGGTCTTTTGAAACCGATAGAGTCACCGAAAATTCCGTTTGAGCAGGTCGGAATGGATTTGCTAGGACCATTTCCTATGTCATCGTTTGGAAAGCGCTGGGTAGTTGTAGCAATCGACTACATGACCCGGTATGCCGAGACGTCATCTCTCAAAAAGGAACGGCAAATGAAGTGGCTCAGTTTTTTGTGACCCAGAGAGTGCTGTGACATGGCGCACCTAAAGTCCTTATAACTAACAAAGGAACTGCGTTCACTGCCAGGCTAGTACAGTCTGTCATGAAGCTAACGCACACCGACCACAGAAGAACTACCGCATACCATCCGCAAACTAACGGGTTAACTGAACGGCCTGAACAGGACGCTTGCTGACATGATCGCGATGTATGTGGACGTCGAGCATCGGACTTGCGACACCATATTACCGTATGCTACATTTGCATACAATACCGCAGTACAAGAGACAACCCACTTCACGCCATTTCAACTTGTTTATGGTCGGACAGTAATAACAACATTAGACGCGGTTTGCTGCCTGTCAACAGAACGAATGAAGAGGACCCTGACATAAGCGAATATGTAGAAAGGGCAGAAGAGGCGCGACAACTAGCACGGAACCACATCATTCAACAGCAGGACGTCGACGCGCACCGTTATAATCTAAGACGAAGGGATGTTCAGTACTCCCCTGGAGACCAAGTGTGGGTCTGGACGCCTGTACGTGCACGTGGCCTATCAGAAAACCTTATGCGGCGCTATTTTGGCCCTTACAGAGTTCTTCGTCAGCTTGGCCCATTGAACTACGATGTGATCCCTGAAGGTCAAGTATGCACAACACGATGCCGGAATCACCCGGAAGTTGTACATGTAGTACGGATGAAACCGTACTACGACAGGAACTCAACAAGTGAACTGACTCACGTCGTCTAACACAAGGACCAGTCCTATTGTTTAGAAACTGTCAGCCGGCTCTATGCATCGGGGCGATGCGTTCTAGGAGGGGGACTAATGCCACAGCTCGAACATCGCAGAAGACGCTGCCACAATTCGCGTTCGTGAAAGCCGCCAAGCAAGTAGCAAGAAAGCCGCGCCATGGAACGCCGCCCTGCACGCCCCACGATGCTACGTTACGGGACCGGCACGAGACTCGAGGGGCAGAGGCAGAGACCGACGAAGTTGGAGTCGGCGAGCAAGAGGCATTCTAGGCTGACCATTTTTAGCTTTGAGTTTACGGGCACAAGTTCGCCCTAAATAAAGAGTTTATATAGTACCAGGTGCTCTAATTATTCGTAACAATATCTTCTATGTGCGCATTCATATCTTTTAATATAATTATCTCGCACTCTTCGCCTAATTCCTCAATGTTCTTTGATATACACTTCACCATTGCCTAGCTTTCCTCTCTGGCCTTTGCTCCCGTCCACAAGTACACAAAGCCAAAGAGTGTCATTTGCCCTGCCACTATCACTTTAAGGCATAATGTTCTTTGCACTCCTGCTTGACCCTTTGCCAGTTTCTCCTTTTATGAATGAATGCCCTAATACCACCCCCTTTTCTGCTGCCTTCTGTTCTATTATAATATTCTCACGCGTAGTCCGGATTGTTAGGAGCTTGTTCCATGTCCCTGAGATGTAATTCTACAAAACCGTACACCATCGGCCTCTCCTTCATATAGCTGTTCTATCTCTTTCTACTTCAGCCTGTTTCTGCCACCCTGCATGTTAATATAACCTGTGTCTGAATTGGCTCGGCCCTCGTGGCTACGTCTATTTCTGCCCCAGACTCTACCTATCTTAAATACTGGTGCCACTTTAGAATCGTATGTGTCTATACCACATGTAAAAGAGTCCCCCTCGCCGTTTTTCTCATACTAACTATCCTGCAGCCGAAAGAGCCCTCGTGCCCCACCCCCCCCGCCCCTCAAAAAAAGAAGCTACTGCGCGTCCTGCAAGTCGCCAACCCACCTCATGACATAGCCACCCATTGGAGTGAATTCTGTCTCGTGAAAACCACCACCTCAAAGCCTTTCTCTTGACTCATCCGCCATATTACTTGGTTTGCATGGACAACCTCTCTTTGCAGATTGTGGTCACGCACTGGTACCTCCAGTATCATGCATATCCACTACCTGTACATAAGGAGAAGCGGCGCGCATGTCATCAAACCGATTCGTCAGCTTGGTTGCTGGTCCTGCCGTATCTTCATTTAAGACATCGTTTAAACCACCGGAAATTGTCGCGAGGTTCGTCTATCAGCTGTAATTTTGAGCTTTGCGCTCGCTTGCCTCATGACTGCTTGCAGCTTGCGTCCTGGGAACGTCCCTACTGCAACCCTCTTGTCACCTCTTACCCTCTCTTTGATTGCTTCTGAGCATTCATTCAAATTCGAGTCCCAGGCGATTATCACATGCTGTGACTTTTCAGCTGCAGTGTCCTGCACCTGGGGGTACTTGCACCTGTGACGCCGGCTGCTTTGTCCCCTCCCAGCCTCATCACTGCTCGCTGAAGCTGGGTCTTGCGACCATTGACTGGCTGAACCTGCTTTTTCTAAACTTGCTTGCTCTCTTTTCTCTGCCGTTCTGGTTGCTGGTGCCCTACTGTTCTCTCCGCCGGCCGCTCCTTTGTTCACCTCTGCTAGTGCTTCCTCGGCGGACTTCAGCCTTTCTCCCATAAACCGTCGTTCTCTCTTGCTTTGTCGCCAACGCAGTCTCCAGCTCGGTGATTCTCATCAGCAGTTCACTCTGGCAACCATCATTTTCGCTTATGCGGACTCCCTGTCTGCGCTTCACCAGTTCTTTAACTTCACGTACAAACAAACTGCAACGCGCCCAACGCGGCTTCTCTTGGAGGCTTCAGTGCGCTCCGTAGTGACGCTTGCCACCTATGTAACTCAGCTGCTGGATTCAACCATGAATGGTGCCTTTCAGATTCCGACGCTTATGATTATGTTCGCACTGGGCCTGTGGTGGTATGTGGTAACTAATCAGAGCATCTGTTCATCTGCATTATAACAAAATCCGCCAGCCATGAGTGATAGACTGATAAGAATGGCAGAGAATAAAGCAAAAGTCGCTTATCCACAATACCCTGCCGCCCATCTCGGCGTTGTCGGATACTTTTGACGGCGGACATTTGCTGGTGTTAGGTTTTTATTGCCCACTGTTTGGTTTGTTAACGAAAGCGGGGTTTTAGGTGTTTTCAGGCGTACTTTTCACCATGGCCTCGCTATGCATGGGTGAGAATCACGTCGTGATGCTGCTGGGAACGAATAGGGAGCAGTTTGAATTTTGAAAATAAATGTTCCTTTGTCTTTGCTAGCTCAGACCACCTATATTTTTCGATTGTCCACTACAATAAAATTTTCGCTTCAACAAAATTTTTTCTGTGCCCATCAATTTCATTGTAGCGAGATTTGACTGTATTTGTAGACTGGGTATCCCGCCAATATATTTTTCAATCAGCATGTTCTTGTCCTTATTGAAGCAAAGAGAATTACGACCGTTCTGCTTCATTTTTGTCTCACGACCCCTTCTTAGTCTATCCCATCTAAGGTATGTAGCCACCTTGTCGAAAATTTTTTAGATTTTGATTCTAAACTGATTGCTTGCTTTGTGTTTGCCATAAGAAAGGCCGCTTAAAAGGCCCTTCAAATATGTTGGGTCATAAAATTTATATTGATCACCGTTTAACTACTGAAATCACGCAAAATAGGACGATCATGTGAATGGTCATAGGTCATGGTGTTGTGATACTAAACAAAAACGGCTTGGTGGCAGTATAGCTATGCATGCAGGCTGTGCAATGCACCAAAAGGTTTGTGCTATCTGCGAACTTTGGCTTTGTATAGGCTGTACAGATATAAAACAAATTTCATAATTTGAGGCTGTTGCATTTCAGTTTAAGTTTTGTAACATCAAAACCTGTACATAAATTTCGATTAGTCTAGTTGATTCTAGATTCCACAGAATAGTGTTCATAAAAAGGCATGGCAATTTCATGAAAAATATAGTTTATTCGAAAGTTATGATCTTTTATGCAACAAAAATTTATGGTAATGAAGTTCTGAGAAAATTGACTATGAAGTTTTCTAAACGCACTATATACATCATTAGATGATCGTGGAAAGCTAGAAACTGCTAGGCTCATAGCTTGGTCTTTCCTTAGATGCTAAAAGTTAACTGTGAGAACGTTTTAAAGCTCGTAGGGTAGGTTTTTTTGCTTCTGGTTTGTTTTTTGTCTGCGGTTGACTCGCGTTTGGCGTTCCTCAAGTGCGGTCGGTCTCTGCTGAGCATGCTACTGTAGTGTAGTACCCGGGTCGACACCAGCTGGGCTGAAGATGTCTAGCCTACCACTATTTCATTGTATGAGTGGCTGCCATACAGAGTTGTATAATCTAAACAAAACAGTGCGCAGGCCTACATAGACATCGCTTTCAGGATATGCTACCAGAGCATCTCATTCAAGCACGCATTCACGTTTTGCATTTTCCCGTGAAGACATTTCATGAAAATTAGCCTAAACTCGGGTCTGGATACACTGGCTTCGCTTTGTTAGGTATTCCCCTATGCTTCTAATATACTAAAGCTTTTCCTCTGTGATAGGGTCACCATTTTTTTGCTCCTAAAGCACAGAGGCTACGCTTAGCAGTTCCGTCAGTTGAACTGCTACGGAACAAACTTTCCAGTGTGTCCTGGTTCATTTCATTTGCCCACATTGGATCTGATTGCTATGCCATAATTTTGCTATCGATCGATCACGGCACCCGTCAACTTCCCTTTACCTCCTATTCTGGAATTTTCTTTTTCAGTTTTTCTCAGGCTGCATTCCACACTTTTGAACTTACCTAATGCATTTAGGTTTGATTGATTTGATTGATTGATTGATTTGTGGGGTTTAACGTCCCAAAACCACCATATGATTATGAGAGACGCCGTAGTGGAGGGCTCCGGAAATTTTGACTACCTGGGGTTCTTTAACGTGCCCCCAAATCTGAGTACACAGGCCTACAACATTTCCGCCTCCATCGGAAATGCAGCCGCCGCAGCTGGAATTACAACTTGTGACCTGTGGGTCAGCAGCCGAGTACCTTAGTCACGACCCCCGTGGCGGGACATTTTTCCTTCGTTATAATTCAAGAAATTCAATGTAGATAAAGCATTACGCCAGCGTAAAAAGAAAAAGTTTTTTTGTTATTTTTTTCTTGCGAGCCCGGTGTACACATGTCACAACCCCGTTATTGGAGACGCTCATAGCATCCATCTATGGATCCATTCATTCGCGAAAGTGGGATATGAGATGAAGAGCTGTTACGGCACTCACCTGATGTACCCGCGCCTTGTTCAGTCACATCAAATAAACGTTTGGTTCACTCCTTTGCGATGCAAGACTATCGCCTTTCGAGGACTTTTACAATGTAACATGCAGATACGGGGCGAATTTTCGTTGCGCAACTTGGATGTTACTGTAGCCTAATCACTAAGCGCACGCACTTCTGTCTGTCAAGTTTGCCAGCCTAGCACACTTTTGCAACATTGCACGCCATTGGTTTGCACAAAGTTTGTCAAAAATCACTATGTTGCCAAAAGGGCAAATTCAAATGATTCTGAAAGATGAGTGGCTGCACTAACTACTAGAAAACCTGGTGCACGACAAGCAAGTTTTCCATGACAAAATTATTTATCCAAAGCGTTGATCACCGATGATCGATTTGAA